>JANHFX010017878.1:55828-86457 GCA_027560015.1 Chloroceryle amazona | reverse complement strand
CCGCCCCCTCCCGACAGAGGTGGAGGGGCCGAGTCTGTGTCTCTGGGTCCGCGTCTGTTCCCCTCACAGGAATGGAGTGTGGGGAGGCAGGCTGGTTCTGCCCTGGCCGGCTCTTCCGCGGGAGCGGTGTGGAAAAATCTTCTCTCGGGTCTGATCCGGATGCGCAGTCTCTCAGGTCCACTGACCTGAACCCCTAGGTCAGGGCGAACTGGTGCATAAGCCAGAAGGGGGCGGGGGGGAAACCATCAGACCTGCCCACGACCCCTCTGTTCAGAACGTTACGGTTGCGCTACAGCGAGAGCTGGCAGTTTGTTGATGCGGCTGAAGGTGTCTGCGAGACACGAGGCTGAAGAGACCTAGGAGGGTGATAGGCAGTTTGCTGTCAAGGGTCCGAGGGGAGGCAGAAACTTCCAGCCCGCCGGCAAAGGGAGTTGTTGGGTAGCGCTTCTTTGGATCGAGGAGCACTTTGTTTAAAAAAATAAAATTACCGATCGTTTTAGGGCTGAGCAAGGTAACAGCAGCTGTCGGAGGAATACTGTAAACTTTCTTCAGTAAACTGCAACTCTAGGTGTAATAAGTGGATATAAATATTTCAGAATTGCTTCTCCCATTATCTGTGGTCTTCTTCACAGAAGGAATTCAAATCGGTCTTAATTTTTCATCCTTTTACTTGTCTCAGCCCTGGCCAGAATTAAACAATGGGTGAAGCTAACTTTTCTCGTGGTTTTTATACTTGACTTTGCTATCAAGCTCTTATTTTCTAGTGACTTTGATACTGAAGGAGATGTTTAGTTTTTAAACAGATTGAAATGAAATGAAAGGGACTTGAAACATTAGGCAATCATTGTACTGGTTTTAAATCCTATTAAAACAATTGTCTGCCTCTTTGTGAAAAACAATTGAAGAGTTGTAGTGGTAGTAGTCCAACAGCTCAGCTTTGCTAGCTATGATAATGTATTAAAAATAAGCTGGAAATAGGAGATGGGGGTATTCCATTTCTTTCTGAGGTTATATAAATTTTCACAGCCATATACTTTGTACTCTGTGGGCACCCTCAGTTGTGATGAGAATGGCTCCCTTACTGGGCTTTACCTTCTTTAATTCAAATTCACTCCAGGTATCCTTAGGAAAACACCCATAGGTAGTATCATTAATTGCATGTAGTATTTTCTCGGATGGATTCTTGTGACCTTGAAGTGTATATTTTGGAATATCAGTTAGATGGATGACAATATAGTCATCTAATCTTATGCAAGACCAGGAGGTATTTGAACAGTTAAACCACTTTTCTTTCTGTTTTGATTCCAAGGAATCTTTGTCTTCAGACACTTAATTTAGATCAGGACAAACTCTTACATATCCTTAACAGTAGTATTAAAATTGTTTAAACTAGGTTTTTGGGTTTTGTTTTGTTTTTGTTTTTTTCATGCCAAGAGCTGCAGCAGGAAGGAATGTAGGTTACTTAAAATAATAACAGATTCATTTGAGGTTAATCAACTTCCTAAACTACATTTTACCCATGAATGACAGCATGTACAGTTACTGCAGCATAGCTGTTACTTTTAAAATTTTAATTCCTTGGGTAAAGAATGGGAGAATTATCTCAAACTTTATTAAATGTGTATCTAAAAGGGAAGCCAAGTATTTCTCAAAGTTTTATAGTGAACACAAAAATTAAATTACAAAAAAAATCAACCCTCAGAAAAGACACAAACAAACAAAAAAAGCCACCAAAACACCTCCACTACATAGAGGTGCTTGGGACCTGGAGTTTTATAAATGTGTTAGGTGTACACAGAGTTTTAATAGATCAAAACAACAGCTTAGGTTGTTGCTAACCGAGTCTCAGCCATTAAAATATGTAATTTGCGTTCAGTTAATGTAGTTAGAGATGAAAAGAGCTAACTTTAGAGCTGGAAATATATGTCTGCTGTGTAGGAAAACAGCAGATTCATGGACTGGATGCATTTTTAAGGTGTTCTGTTGGCCAAATGTTAGGCAGTAACAAAGAAAAGGGGTGATGCACTAAGGCTGAATCTCAGGACTGTTGGGATGTGTGGAATGTGGCTTCAACATACTGCTGTTGTAGGGTGTGAAAGAACGTGATTGTATTAAAAGTGGGGAAAAGATTAGAGAGTCTTCCATGTGTGCATCTGGTTTTACCTTAGCATTTACTGATACTAGTATCCAAGAAAATGAAGACATTTTGGTCTTGTTATGAAAAGAATCCCAATAAAAGGCTACATTTTGTTAGGGGGTTACAGTAACCTACGTGAATATTCTTAAAATTGAGTGTATACAGAAAAATCAAATTTGGTCTTATCAGCATGACAAATGGTTATGTGGGGCTTGCTTCTGTGATGATAAAGGAATGAGTAAAGGTACTGTAAAATGTCACCAGCCATAGAGTTTTATAAATACTTGATGAATTTTGGTGTGTGCATTGTGTTTTCTTCTGTTTGTGAACTTTCTACTTTTTCCAGTGTATGTACGCCTTTTCTACAGTTAGTGGTTTGTTTTTTTTTTTCTCTTCAGTAGGGCCCTTATTAATCCTGGATTGCCCTATTTGAGGAGGGTTGATCCAATCAAAGGTGAGATAGGACAGCTAGTAGGTGGCTGACAACAATTATTTCTGGTTTGTTCTTCCCCTTCCTAAACAGTGATTTGCAGTTGAAATGCTGGTTTTATGTTCTTATTCGTCTTTTTTTCTTTAATTTTTATTTAATTATTACTGTGCTGTTGATGTCACAGTTGAGAAATCTGAAGAAGTTATATTGGCTTTGTGTTGAATCTCTTAAAAATAGACTATCCTATTAAGTAAGGTAATAGTTCTTCTAAATAACAGTGTATTCTCTGCTTTATTATCGTAAGAAAACTGACTTGCTTAAATACCTCATGGCTATTTTTTTTTAATGCTGGCTACAAAATCATCCAGAGAATGCTTAAATACTTTCAAGTTGTTTTTTTTGTGCTTGGTTGATTTGGGGTTGTTTGTTAGTTTTTTTTATTTTGTTGGTTGGTTTTTGTGGGGGTGTTGTTTGTTTGGTTTTTAAAGCATGATTGGATACTTAAAGAGAGATACTTAAAGGTTCTGTTGTTTTCACTGAAGTACAAGCAATTATCTTAAATGAAAGCCCTTTATCTGATCTTAAATAATTACCTTGGGAAAATGCTGTTCTGATTTTCTGAATTGTCTTCTACCTCTAACCCCCAGCTTTTTGATAGTTGTAATGTTGACTCTATGCTTGAGGAATTGTTTTGTTCTTAGAGCAAAACAGTATTTTAGGGTTTTTTTTATACAACATGCAGATGAGTTTGATCTATTGTAACTATATTCTTGTATACTCGTTAAAAAAAAAAGTCAGTAGCTAATTACCAGAGACAGCAATTACGCTTTTACGTATTTCCATCCTCCTCAACAGGTATTCATTTTTTAAGAACCTCTTAATGTCAGTAGAGGACATGGGGTTTTTTATAGAACTTGTATGGTCAAATGACAAGTCCAGTAGGTAATACACTTGCTGGTATATTGTAATCCTGAAGGGATGTGGCATACTTCACTGATGACTTTAAAGTTCAGAATACAGCCACAGGGGGGCTAAATAACTTCATTTATGCCCTGGTATTGTACTATCTTGCTAAGTAGGTTACCTAAGTCTATTCTGTCAGGTTTCCATTTCAGCTTAATTGTAGTTATTGTTCCTTTAATTTGTAAAGAGTAAAAGAGGATCATAAAGAGTAGCTAGAAAGAATTCAGCTTTGGTCTACTGAGAAAATAATTGATTTTTAGGGCTGAGAAATGTAAGATTTTTTTTGATGCAGCTAATTTTCCTTAGAAGGGGTCAAATTCCTTATATTACTTTAAAATATCTATAATCACCTCAATCTGCTAAATCTTTCAAGTTACTGCAAACTACTGAAAGTAGCAGAAGATTTCTTCTAATTAACAAAGACTTCTATTCACATATACAACTCTTGAAAATAGGCTGTTATTTCACAGTAGTATTTTTTCTCTGGAGCTTGCTATGGAAAACTTCACTGAAAACTGTATTTTTTTAAGAAACTTAGCTTGATTTCTTTTAAGTGTATTAGGAGTGAGCTGGTTTCCTGCAGTAGTCTGTGTCCTCACATAACCTCCAGTGGCAAGCAAAAGTAGAACTGGCTGTGAAAGAGTATTTGTGATTGATCATTTATTAAAAACAAAAACAAACAAACAAAAATCCCCATGAAAAAGAAAAGCTATAATTGTGTTTGAAGATAAGGCCTAAATAAGGTCAGAAATGTTGAATGTATTTTGAATTTTTTTTAATATTAAGAGAATTACTTCTACTTTACAGGAAGCTTGTAGAATTTCTTAGCAGAGTATTTACAGAACTTTCTTTACAAAATAGGACGTAGGTTATCTTGTAATCTCTTCCTGTTTCAGCCGCATGCCTCATTAATCCTTTTACTTAAAAGTTTGTTGATCCTCTTAGATCACATCTTAAAATATCTTAAAAGTAAGTTTTGAAGAGATGAGTGTTTTTATGCCTGTATACTTTTGTGACCACAGTTGTATTTTTGGAGAAATGTTCCCTAATGGGAATGTAAAAATTACTTAATGACATCTGTACTTTTTTGTTTATATTTTCATTCTTTCTGTGCTACTGTTTTTCTCTAATGTATTTGGTTTGGTTGTGGTGTTGGTTTGTTTGTTTGTGTTTGTTTGTGTTTGTTTTTTTGTGGAAATGTTTGTAGTTCTTTCTGTGTAATGGCTTTCAAAAAAAAAGCTCAGGGTTTAGACTTATTCAAAATTATAGCCCAATAACCTGTTTTTACACTTAACAGTAAAATTATTAAGGATGATTTAAAAAAAGGTATCTTCCGTTATGAAAAGCTTTGCAATAAAGCTCCTGTACTTTCAGCTGATGTATATCTATTCTGCAGCTATTAACAGGTTAAGGCAGACTTTTGGGTGACTTAAGTCTGGAAATCTTATAAATGTACTGTTTTGGCTGGTGTAATAATCTTTAACATTGCAGTAGAGCATAATACCATGCTAATGCAGTTTTATGGCTTCTGGTATGCACCCAGTCTGCCAAGTGTACAAGCAGAACTTGTTCTTATCTCAGCATCGGGGATAACCATAAACTTTTGAGAGTCATTGGGATGCCTAATCTCCTCAGCTTCTGAGGATCTGTGTAAAAAAATCTTTTTTTGTCTAAAAAGATGGCATACTTTATGAAAAATATGAAGAGTGCTACCATTTTATACTATATATGCATTCTGGATGGAAACCTTAGTGAGTCATGAAGAGGTAAGATATCCAGAGAGAGAGAAGTTAGAATATTCCTTGCTTTGAAGACAAGAGCTATACACTTTCTAGATTCAAAGCAAGTAGAGAATTTAATGTTTGTAGTTTGTTCGGTGACAAGGCTGTCCTATACCTTAGTTTGAAAATGGAATTAAGATATGAGTACTGTTCTACCAAGTATTAAAGTTGTATTCGATCTTAGTGTGTCTGTTTAGTTCAAGGATGGTGTCTTCAGTCATACATAGGGCGTGAAGGGTAAGCAAGAGTCAAATTGACCATTGTTTAGAAACAATTTCAGTAATGCTGAACAAGGTGCTTGTTTGGTGGCTTAAAAATAGCTAAAAATAAAACCAAACATTGTAAAGTTGTCATTAGTAGCATAGATGTTGGAGATACTAACACAAAATATTTCCATATGATTCAATGCTCTAATCATTAGCTCAAAGTCATGAAAAAAAGATCCCAGGCAAGATCTGTGCTACAACAAGATTAAGAGCTTTAATCTTCCTGGAGAATCAAATGGAAACTTGGAAGAACTTTGTCTGGTTTAAATCACTGCGTTCAGGTCAAACCAACAAGTATGGTATACATTAGAACACTATGGAGTGCATCTCCTTATGTTCTTTGCTATCTATCTTTATTCTTCAGGAATACTGGCATATACATATCCATGTAAAAAACAAAGAAACTAAAGCCAACTCCAGAATGTTAAATGTGGTAAGAATTTGAAATTTACCCCAAATACCACTCAACGACGTAAGCATTAATAAAATGATTAAAATCAGCAATGACTGAACTGTCCTATGCAGAATAGGTTTAAAATTATGAAAAGACAGTCTTTTTGGCAGAAATCATACAGAAAGCTTAATTCTACAGCAGTTTGTTACTGACATTGCTAGGGCAAGTTTTAATAAGCAATGCTTATAAAATTTACAAGTAATATGCGTCATTAATATATAAATTATTTTTAGTATCGTAACAATGTCAGAAAACAGAAAATGAAGAAAATAGTTTTTAAATGGTTACACAGAGTTCATATATGGTACATTAAATAGAAATAACATTGTAGTTTGGGGTTTGTTCCCTATGTGTGAAAACACACTGGAGATCTGGATGTGTGGGTTTGTTTTTGTTGTTCGGGGTTTTTTTTAATAGTATCCTAACAAAGGTGCATGGTCTTCCTCAACTGGGATGTTAGGTAGTTTTAATTAGGGTTGGTTTGGGACTTTTTCTCTGTGAGCAAGTCCAAAGGATGGTTATATACTTCAGGCTTTTTATGGACATACTTCTCAAGTTAGTGATAAAAAATTAGTTGTTTGTTGTTATTGTTGCCATATATTCTGATAAATAATCCAAGAGCTATTTTTGATACCAGTGTGGCAGGTAAAACTGAATGCAAAAAAAGACTTGGTGACGTTTGTTAATGTCTTCCATGTAATAATATATAATAAATGTAAGATAATTCAGAAGCTCTGCTTTTCAGTGAGAATTCAACTTGGTGAAATAGAAGTCCCACAGCTATGACATGGAGACTGTAAGTGGGTTTTTGAGGTGTGTGTCCCCCCTCAAGACTTGATACAACTGATTATAGAAGTATCTGAGGGATGGACTCAACTGAGACATCAGTACCATGGGGACTTCTCTTTGTCTGTGATGAGATGTTTCTAGACACAAAAGCAGCTAGGACTGGCTTTATAATTAGTTAGGGTGGGTTTTTTTCCATTCAGATAGCCTGACCTTATCCCCCAAGTAAACTGTACTTTTTTTAAGTCTGAAGAGAACATTCATGCAGTATGAAATATTGTAACCTGGCATTTATGAGGGATTTTCATGTGTGGGGTTTTTTTGATTGGTTGGGGTTGTTTTTGTTGTTTTGTTGTGTGGTTTGGTTTTTTGTTTGTTTGTTTTGTCTTTGTTTTTTTGTGTGTGTGTCTGTAAAATGTGTAATTAAGTCATTGTCCCAGAATGTTGGGGAGTTCAGGAGCCTAATATTAAAAAGAGTGGGACTGATTCATGAGTTTTATATCAGGCACCATGATTAAGGTATAACTTAATCCTCAGACTTTGTGAAGTGCTATTGCCAGGTTTAGATGGGAGAAGAGTAGTCTGTACATCCCTAGCTTTGTACCTTTTGTCTCTTCCTCCAAGCATTTGTTGCTGACAGAGTGAACTCAAATGGCTTTTTTCTTTCACTAACTGAGAGTCATTATTTATTACTGGTCACATTCATAAAAGGAGAACTATCAATGTTCTGCGGGCACTGCATTTAATTTATTAAAATTTAACCTCAAGGTAAACTTTTCACTTTGCACTTTCTTGGATATTGGTAGTTGGATTTAAATTGCATATTCGTTTTTGGAATTATTTGGATGTTGGCTGACTTCTGGGAAGGAAAATGCACTCTCAGCTGTTATGAAAATGCAATGCACACACCCCACAAACACCATAAACTGTGAAACAGCTTATCTCTTTGATGCAGCACAGGCTTTAGGAGTGTCACATACAACCAAACTGCCTTATTATGAGTGTGAAGTAGAAGTGAAAGTATTGCAGTTAGCTTCTCCTGTCTATATTCAGCCTGTCTGAAGGATATTTCTGATGAGATAAACTTGAGTCATTGTGCAGAAGATTGGCAAGTTGAGGAATAAGGTGCTTTTGGTGCTTCTCTTCTGGAAGCTGCATTGTAGCTGCCCTATTTAGAAGCTGCAGAGACCTTTCTTCAGGCAGACATAGAAGCTGCCAGAAAAACTTAATGCTGTGGCAGGTGTATGTCCAATTTTTTAGCTGTAAACATGCTGGATTCCATGTTGGTGTTGAATAGAGGTTCTGGTGAGATGAAGACTGTTTGATAAATCTACTGATACATATGTGTGTTTGAGTCACACTTTAAAAAAAAAATATATATTTTTTTTGTATTCTTAAAGAGCCAGACTTTGACTTTTAGGTGCTGTATAGGCAAGTAAACCAAAATTGATTCATCTTCTTTGATGGAATAACATTCTGGAAGCTTCTGTGAAGGTTTAGGCCTGCTTTCAAAACAAGGGACTGTCTGGATGAAGAGGTGTCTTAAAAATCAGGATGCTTTCCAAATAAAAACTGTCTGAAAGGCACAGAGAATTGTTTCTCCTTTTTTTCCTAGATGTCCTGTTTCCTTTCTCTGTGGAGATAGGAAGCCAGTGTAACTGAGCTGGTAGACTGCCAGACGATGCAAGCTGCATTGTTACAGTAAATTGTTTTTTTCCTCTTTCCAGTTTTTGTAGGCAAGGAAGCAATTCATAATATCCATACAGTTAAATAAAACACATCTCTAGGCAGCTAGTGAAAATATGAGAAAGGAAGGGTGTAACACAACAAATGTAGGTAATATGTTATGAAATGTGTTAAGAACAACTCCCATCTCTGATATTTCTTTACAGAATTTTGGTAATTATTCGGGGCTGGTGGTTTTGTTAGGAAGCTGCAGTACTGTTATGTCCCTTACTATAGAAAGCTGCGGCTACTTCTAGTCCTGCTTTTTGTCTAAAGGTAGGAACATTTATGTTGTGGACTGGCTTGCCCAGTTCAGGGAGGAGAATGAAATTAAATATAGGCAAAAGAAGAAAAGGATGAGGTAGGAACTAGAATGTATATTTCTTGTGGGTTACGATACTGAATAATAAGAGGTACTTTCTTGTGTCAAGCAGAACATACATACTTGTGAAGTATTGTAGAGAAAGCTCCTGTGCGTGGCTTGTGTAAGCAAGAGGGTCTCAAGGGGAACTCATGAGTGGTATTTGTCCAGCTTCTTAGGTATGTGGATTCTTCTCTGAAGGATGGATGGATTTATTTTTTTTTTAATTTTGTTATCAATTTCCTGTAGTTAGAGTACTTGGCACTTTGGCTATATTGCATCAAGCTGATAGCAAAGATCAGTTGGCTAATGGAAACAGTGATTAAGGGCTTGAATTTTCCTGAGGCTCCAGGGTGATAGTGAAACAGCTGCTGTTGCAGGCAGTGGAAAGTATGAATAACTCTTGCCTGGGGTTGTATAACCAAAAGAATAATCGGATCAGAGACTAGGTTAAATCATTGTGACTTCTATTAAAAATGCTGTTAGCCCATGTGTTCACGCCTCATTACAGCATATAATTTAAAGACGCACCTATTAGGCATAGTCTTCACATCAGGAGTCAGATGTTTTTCTCTTGAGCAAGAAGTGGGGGAGATGGATATTTGCCTAAAAGGTGTATAACTTAGAA
Source organism: Chloroceryle amazona (assembly GCA_027560015.1). NCBI lineage: Eukaryota > Metazoa > Chordata > Aves > Coraciiformes > Cerylidae > Chloroceryle > Chloroceryle amazona. The sequence continues at coordinate 76,926 of JANHFX010017878.1, read as the reverse complement.
CACTTTTTTTTTTCTTTTTCCTTTGGTATATGCCAAGCAAACTGTAAAAGCAGTTTTAGTAACAGCCTATAGCAGATTAAGTGCAGTAATTCTTCATAGGAGATGATTTCAGGAGAGATTGTTCCTTAATTGAGGTGCAACTATGTATCTGTTTTCTTCCTTGGTAAGTTTCCAAAATAAAACTATGTTCTTACCAATATTAGACTGGAATGGTGAAGTCTTAATCTTCACTGTTGAAAAAAAAAAGTGAAAACCAAAATTTTCTATAGGAAGAGCAGGGGAAGCAGAAGATAAAATGAGATGTGGAACTGTATTGTTTTTCAGCAATGTTAAGTGGAGCATAAATTTATGAACAAAAACCTTTGCCTTGAATATTCAGGAGTTATAATGGTTTCAGAAGTTATTTTCTGATACTGGTCTTTTTTTCCTCTTCAATCAAAATAGACGTGTTCTTGCCATATAATCATAGAAATTAAATGCATCCTGAAAGGCTTACTGTCAGGTTCCTCAAAAGCTTTAAATGCAAGTCTTTTTTTGTTACCAGTAGCATTTCGACAGCAATGTTACCCTGAGGCATCTCTTAACCTGAGGCATCTCTCAGGTCAGATGGTAATATATCTGTTTTGCTGGGTCTTTTTAGTGCCAAGAAACTGCCACTAGCAGTTGAAGTAATTCAGCCCTTGTGTTACTATGGTGTGGCTGCTGCAGTGAAAGGGTTAGTTAAGTATGAAGCTTCAGAGACTTTGCAGACATTTAGGCTATTTGATTTTTTTTTTTAAAGTGTAATTTGTTATATTGTAGTATGTTTGCAAGTACAGATTATATAATTTATCACAGTATCTAGTCTGTTACTAATTTAATATGCCTGAGAAAGTCACAATATATTAGACACTAACATTAACAAAAATGCATGTGATTTAGGATAAAATCTAGACTCTTCTCTGGCTCCTTTTATTATGCTTATTAGTATTTTTTTTTAAATGCTTTTGAAATTTCTAGGTGCACTTAATATGTTCTTAGAAATACAATAGCCAATTGCCATTACATTGTTCTTCTGCTTCCCACACAGAACATTCTTTTAAAATATTTTGAAACTATCTTCTATTCCTTCTTTGACTCCAGTGGAAAATTTCATTCTTTAAAGTTCACAGAAACAGCAGTCTGCTTCTGGACAACTACTGTGGTTTTCTAAAGAGTCTTGTGGTAGAGTAATTTTTTTTTCCTTGACTTTTGTTTCTTCCCGAGTCACAGACAGCATGTCAGAAGAGTGGTCAGAAGATGAACATTGTAACTTTTACTTGCCTATGGTAATATCTTTCATACTTAAATAAGTACTGGTGTTACACTGTAAAGAACTGGTCATTAAAAAAAGCCCGAAAACACAAGCCGTTTTCATAGTTTAGTTCTTCTCCTCCGTCAAGTATTAGTTTTGGCATAATATAGTTGCATTTTTTTAATGATAGTAAATAGTTAATCGTAGAAGTATTTTTCATGAAATCTTATCAGGATTATGGTCATATCTTCACTCAGTATGATAGTTCATGTACCTATCATAGCTGAAAAAAAATGCCATAACAATTTAGAAAAAATGTTTTGGGGACAACTCTGGCTTTACGTTTCAAAAATGACAGATCAAATAAAAAAAAAATCACTAAAATACACATTCATGATACAACTTTTTTTTTTCTGTAAAAGAAGAAAAGGGAAAAAAGAAAGTCAAGATAATATCTAGATTTAATTTCACCTGTTAACGACTGTAGTAATTTAAAGGATAAACTGGGTATCTTAAATAAAATTTGTCACCTGCCAAATGGAGACTGAATTTTAAATAAGCTATATTAAGTGCACTGGAATGACAGCTGACAACATGCAGCAAAGCATATTTGTATGACCAGAAATGCCCCAAGTTCTCACTTTGTTTTTAGAAAACAGAAGCAGCAGAACTGAAAGAGAGAGGAGGAGGAGGAGGAGGCTAGTCCTGTCACATGGTGAGGGAAGTGGTGATGTGTTAGGCTACTGTGGAAGCATCCTGGCAACACAGCCTTACAGGTTTGGAAGAGGTCATTCTTCCTGAGCAGCTGCCCTAAACTCCAGTGCCCTTATCACTCAGGCAGGGACTTGCAGGGTTTTTGAAACCTCTGAAGTGGGCCAAGTAGATAACAAGGCTGCAACTGGGTAGCTGCTGCAGGTTGTAAGTGAAAGTGAATTAACCAGTATAAAACTATGTGCAGTTGCTTAATTCTTATGCACTGCTGTCAGTCTTTCCCCTCCATAATGCACAGAAGTTCAGATGGTAAAGAACACCCACCACAGTGATTATGAAGATTTTTATCTCTGAAAATATTCTGAACGAGCTTTTTATTTAATAGCAGACTTTCATTAAATTAAGACTGTTTTAGCGAGTGCCTTGTGGTAGATTCCTGTAGAAATCAATGAGGGAAATAAACAGAAACACTGAACAGTCAAGCCCCATTGTAACTTGTAATACAGGGGTGATGATGAGCAGTCTTGTGTTACATAGCTGGGATCTGAATTGATGTTATTTAGAGAGTCATTTAGTCTGGAAAACACATGACACTGGTCTGTATTTTTTGAGGGATGTTTATTTCCCACATTAAATCAGCTATTAAAGTAATTTGTACTAGATCTATTCTTTTAAATGCCATGGTGAGTAATGAAACAGAAGGCATGTGGTGCTTTAGAAAGTAAAGTCTAATACCACATAAATTTTAAAAAATCCTAAATTATAGGAGAACCAGTCAGAATGATAAAAATTAAGTTCTGATCACTTAGAGGTTGATCATAAATTGGAAAGTAGAAGTTACTTAAATCTGTGCCATCTTTGCTTCTGTTTCTCTCTTTCCAACACTAAACCTGGTTTAAATGCCCAAAGCTCAGGTTTTTGGTACCTACAGTTTAACCATAGTTATTAGGAGGGCAGTTGCCACATCTTCTTATCCTTAAAAATTGCCCAAGTATAAGCTTCAAAATAGAAGGTAAAGGGTTCTGTGAATGCCAGTAACACACAAACAAAAGCTACTTGCAACACTTCAGTGCTTCAAAACTGCAATGCAATACAGCCACTTAAAGATTATCAGTGGTTTGCACTTATGTAGTCCCAAAGCTGAGGTAGTATCAGCGGAGGAACTGAGGTCCCTTTCTGCCCTTGCATGCCAGGGCAGCTTGCTGTCAGGAGAACCTGCTGCTGGTGGCACTGAGGAGTTGGCACAGCACTGGCAACAGTTATGCTGAGTGGTGGTGTTAGCTTGGAAGCTCAGCCATGTTCTTTCTAAACAGTTGGACATATCTAATTGGAGTAAAGTCTAGGAATACCAAGAAGTTAGCTGTGTGATAAACCATGAGGATTTGGGGCAAAATAGTAGTTGGATCTATAATCTACAACCAAAGAATCATCATAAGCAAGTAAATACTGAAAAGTCTTACTGTGTCAACCCAATCTGATTGCTTAAATCTTGAATATTTTTTTTAATAAAATTTAATAGATTGGATGTGAGACACCAAAGTTTACTGTTGGACGGATCTGATTTGTATTTATTTTATAATAAATTGGAGCCTCACCTCAATCAAACAAAAGGAATTGCTGTAATAGCTGCATCCTGCAGTTGCATCCAATTACAGATGAAGTGGTGTGCAGTAGAGCAGTTTAGAAGAGTTATTCCTAGTTTAGCAGCGTAGGGTGGTTTGGTTGGGTTTTTATCCTCTCCCCTATAAGGAAGAACATACTCCGGAAAGCTTTGTTATTGCAAGCTGACTTAACTGTAATGTAACTGCTAGTTTCTGAGCCCCAAAACAGGTTATCTCAGGCAGACTCTGTCTGTTAGTTGACAATGTAGCTTGACTCGTGAATTCACAAAACCACGGTTTCTTAAGAGACCTGCTGGTCAGATTTTAAAACAATTTTTTCCTCCCTGCTTCTTTTTATTTTTTTTTTTTCCCCCAACACATTTAATATTTTCATGGATTTGAAGATTATTGTTTAATCTTCATTCCCCTCCCTTCTCCTCCTCCCTGCCCTGCTTAAGTATTACTTTCTCTGACTGTTCTGGTTAGTACTTTGCATTGCATATTGTCTTATTTGAAGACTCTGTAATTATTTTGCATTGAAATCTGGGAAACAAACACACAAAAAAAACCACACACAACTTCCCCCCCCATAAAAAAAAACAACCAATCACCAAAAAAACAACAAGAAAGCCCCAACCAAACAAAAACCAAAACAACGACCAACACACACACACACCAAAAACTACCAACTTGTAACATCTAGGTTGCATGATGCTTATAAGCTCTTTTTTGCTCTGCTTGGCAGGTTTGAAATGTCAGCTAAAATTTTCTGAGTTGTCTTGAGGACCAACTGAGGCATTGCTTTCCTTGGAGGCTGTCAGAATCAAGTCACTTCGAGAAGTGACCATTCTGTGGTGGTTGAAAACAGTGTTTATGAAACTCTGACTCCTAAAAGAGTATCTGTTAATGATGCACAAACTGTTTTATGAAGAATATATGAGCACATTAATGTGTTTTCCTTATAGTCAAAGTTGCGAAATAAACCACTTTATCTCTGAGCTTTTTACAGAAGTAGTTTAATCAAAATCCAGTTCACCTGGAAAAAAATTATAAGCTTTAACTTTTCACATGGGAAAGATGTCTTTGTTTCCATATTCACTGAGAGACTAAGTATACAATAGTAGTCTTTCCTTTGAGTAGGACATTATTGTTGCAGGAACTTAGTGAAGTTCCTCAGAAATACCTTGGAGAGTGGCATTAATAGCAAGCGGACTAAGAATAGCTCAGGGCAGCGCCCTGAAGGGAGCTGTCTGCCTTTCTTCCTTGGCTGGAGAAAAGGCTTCATGGTTGTGTTTTCCAAAACAGAGTTTGGGGACTACGAGAACACGTAAACAGGACATTTGAAAGCACTGGTGAAACTTGAGAAGTTATATCCATGTTTAATGTCATACTGACATTTCTTTATTATTTAACATTCACTGGGAAGTAGAAACAATTTTATAACACTGAAAACCTTTTTTGCTAGCACTGTTTTACTTATGTGCGATAGCCTGTGTTTCTAAAATTGGTAGAAAAGAATAGAGCACAGAGTGTAAAGACTCGAGTAATTTCAAATGGGGCCTTAAAGGAAGTCCAGTAAAGCTTGCCTGAAGCAAGGACTATAAAGCTCTCATGAGTCTGTCTTGTAAATTGTATTCAATTCATGAGAAATGTTATCAGTGCTTTATCAGGCTGTCTGAGAAGGGAGTTATTGGGTTATTGATTGTCCTTTTAAGCAGGAAAGAATGGTGAGAGAAATCAACCTGTTCCCTGTTGAATTGCACAGAGACAGCAACCCAGATATAAATAATGTGAAACAATGTTACATGTGGTTTCACTATAGACAGAGCTTATCTGCATACTAAACAAAATTAAGTTCCCTTAAATTTCTTAATGAAAGTGGGAGGAGATTATGGTCCTGGGAACTACTTTGAAGACTTATTTGTTTAAGTAGTACCCTCTTGACTTGGGCTTGATAGATGAGGATAACCAGAACTTTGATCAAGTACTGAACTCAGCCTCTCTGGTCTGTGCTGACACCACAAGGGATTTTAGAAACCAGTCAGGCAAGTAGTTTCAGGGACCTTGTAATTATTTCACAGTCCCTCTATGTAAACAAACTCTTTGTAGTGTTGTGACTTCCAAGAAAAGAACAGACTTTTAATAGATGACGCAGGTATTTGGAGAGGCTCTTCTAAATTTTCATACAAAAAGAAAAAAAAATTACAATAAAATTAACAAAAAATCCTGTTTCCTAGGGCATCAAAGGCTGAAGTCATAGTAAATGGGGATATATACGAAATGAAGTGGAAAATATGTATATGTTTGGGGGTTTTTATAATATATTGGGGAAAATACAAGCATTGAAAATAAGCATTTGGTTTTCTTTTCAAAATTTTTAGCAAAATCAAATTATACCAACTTCCCCTCCTCTCCATCCCCAATCTGCCATCTTTTCCAGTTTCTCGAGACCTTTCTCAAAGGATTTGACATAAAAGGTTTCTTCGGAGATGTTCCTTTTAAAAGGCAAGGTGAATTTCTTGCCATTTGGAAGATTATTTTCACCTGAGTCTTGAATTGGGCTAGTGTTTATCACTGTTCTATAAAGAAGCAAGAAGAATTGTTTAGGAAACTCCATTTCTATTTATGATTACTGTCTATAGATTTGGGATTCAAATGTATATACTTGACTGTTCATTTTCTCTTCCTATGTACACACTGATAGAGCATTTGTCCTGCTATTTAAATACAGTAGTACTTTCTGTGTTAGTGGAAAGGGCATTAGATCTGCTGAAAGTTCTGTTCTTTGAGGCTTCTTTTTTCAGGAACTGTTTCTGTTTTCACTGGAGCCTAAGAGCCTCTGCCTTTTGAGGTTGCCATAAAGTTAAATTGTTGTAACCTGTCCTCACAGTCTTACCTGCAGTTGTAATAAATGGGTAATTTTGTATTTATTGATTGTTTTGGGGGGGTGGTTGTATCATTTTGGCTGCAACATCTGAACAGTGATAAATCCATTGTAAGAGGAGCTTATAGATAAGGATTTGATCCTCCTTTTCCACTTGCAGGAAAGTGGTGATGTTATGGCATTAACTTTAACTCGGAACAGAATCAAGACATAAAATAGCAGTGTCAGGATCAAGACAGGCGAGAGAGGACAAAATGGACTATTAAAGGCTGTACTAAGTTTAGTTATGTATTAAAGTAGGACTGTGTGTAAGCCTGCAGTAACTTGTTTAGGACAACAAGTGTGTGCTGTTTGCTGTGATGGCAGCTATTTGGGGTATAGGAGTGCTTGTATTAACAAAATCATAATCAAGTGAAGTAACTAAAAAATGCTCTTTGCTTTTAAAGAGAGTCTCAAAGATTCACAACTAGAACCTAGACAATGAGAATATACTATTTTACATACTGTGCAGACTTTGTGAAATGTTTTCCAGGAAAGTTGAGTACAGCCATGAATCACTTAGAGAAAATCCAGTGGAATTAATTAGACAAAGAAAAATTTGAGTGACCACTCTTTGACTTCTGCTATCAGGAAATAGTGCAGCTTTCCATGATTTTTAGACTAATGATGTGGCATAAATAAGAAAAGCTATAATTAGAATAGCAAGCAATTATAGTTACTGCTCTTTGACATTTTTCATAGCTTTCTAAAAATGCTTATTTTGGTATAAATATGAAATTTAGTATCGGATGAAAGGTGTGGGTATTTGAGGGGAAATCTTTGAAGTTTTTAAGAGAATTTCCCTGCTTTCTTCCCTGAACTTGCCTCTTCTACCTGTGTTTTCCTGCTGGCATAACTTAAAAGTGGGGGCCCTTTTCACTCCTGAAACTATTACTTGTCGTCTCTCCTTTGACTGTCAGGCTTTTACTTTCAGGGTAACAACTAAGCAAAGACTGCACTATGGAAACAACTTAACTATAGGAATGAAGGATTCTGCATTGGTACACCAAGTTACTTACTTGATAATGTACATACACTGCAGTATTTGATTACTGTTCAGAAACTTGATAGAAAAGGGTGTTCTCATACGCAGTAAATTGGCCAAATATTTATGAAAATATTTTTCCCATGTTATCAGTGTAATTATCAGCCAAGTTCTACAGTCTGTTTTGTGTTTCACCCATGCAAATGCATTGAAGTGTGTGAATTTCTTGCTTTTTGCACTGGCAAGTGTGAGCTACACAATGTTAATGATTATGGTATTAAAAGACTACAAGAGAGTATCAGAAATGCCAGGAAAAAAAAAAAAAGTATGTCTGGGGTGAGGGAGTACAGCTTTCAGTCTTCCTTGGAGGCAATCCTGCAGTAGTTTTTGTGGCACAGGCTGTTGATCCAAAAGCCTAGAGGAGCTCTTGATGTTTGAAGGCAGTTGCTTGGACTTGCTGACATCCTTTCATAGCTGCGAGTATTGAATGACTGACAAATCTCACTGTTTCTGCATCCTCTTCCTTGAGAGCTGGTTCTGCCAAAGACAATGGCATCCAAGTTCTTTTAGGGTACTACCTAGGAAGTTGGTTTGTGGTTTTGGTTGGTTGCTTTTTTTGTTTGGTTGGTTGTGTGGTTTTGGTTGTTTTTTTGTTTCTTTTATGTGCAACAGCTTGTGCAGGGATATATTCTTGATTAGACTAGTTAGGTCTAGTGGAACACATTGAGTATTTTATTATTTAGCAAGTGGAAACTACTGCTGCATTCACTTTCCTGTTCAGTGGTACTGAACTGTGTCTTGCTAATTTGCTGGGGTATTTTTGAAAGATATCAGTGTAAAAGATTGGTGCTTAGGCAACTTTGAATTTCTTTGGAAAGTGGATGAGTGTCTCGCTTCCAGTTAAATACATCTGCAGAAATTTAATTACAAGAATGGGCTTTTAAAAGTTAATTCTTAGCCATGCAAGATACCATTGAATCAAACACTGTCCTCCTCTGCTCTGTATGCAGAACCGAGCTTGAACCTATCATTGCACTTCTCTTTCTGTATAGATTCTTTTTGTTTCCTCAATTTTTATCTAGTGTACCATGCCTCATATAGCCACTCCTAATTCTTTGCCACTTCTGGCCTTTGCACTGTCTGTCTTAGAACAATAAATGTGTGCTGTGCTAAATAAACTTTCCAGAATCACATTGCTTGCTCAGAATGCATTTCAGCCTTTATGTGCAAGTTAAGAGGTGGTTCTTCTAAATTATCTTTAGCCCTCACTCAGTCCTAACTTCTGTTTTAAGCTCTGGAAACTCCCAGGAAAACAAACCAATTTTTTTCCTAAGGTAACTTGAGAGATTGATTTATTTACGTATTTATTTTTTTTTATACTTTTATTATGGCATGTGGATTAAGCAAGCCCCTAAAGATTGTAAATTTCTTTGTTCTTTACACATTTCATAGATTGTGGAACAAACATCTGTCTTACTCTGCATTTTGTATCCTTAGCCATAACCTTGTACGTATTTCTGGATTCTCCCTTCATTACATCCTACAGCATATGCTGATACTTGTTCAAGCTTGCCTGACTGGCTTCTGCCAAGCAAAATAACTGCCAACTGAGTTCTGTGCGTTTCTTCCTTGGTTGTCTTACTCTGCCCAGTCCTTGATATTTTCACGCAACTCTTTGTCACGAATGCTGTCCCTTAACCCTTTACACTGGTGTCTTTATGGATCGAAACTTGCGAAGAGGCTCAAGAGAGTCCGTTCTCTGTCTGATGACTTCAAGAAAACTCTCCCTACCACTTTAAGGGACATTTTTCCTCTGTGGATTTATACTCTGAAAGAGCTCCTTCATGAAAGTAAAACACAATAAACAATGCCTTTTTTTTCAGATCATTCTTTAAAGCATTAAGTAATGTCCTGAGGAGATTATCCCTGAATGATGTCTGAATATAGGGTTATAGGCTCTTAGTAATCCTCTGAGTGAATGTAGAGTCCTCCTCAGAAATTCCTGACCTTTTCAGATGCTATTTGCTAATGACTGTTCTCTGTTTTCCAGGTGAGAACAAACTTTATGGGCTTTCTATCATACTTCCTGGGTACACAGCAATCATAAATATTCTTTGCTCTGTTCTTGTGTTCTGTGAAGAAACACAAGGTACTCTGGACCAAGTGCTTAGTAGCTCTCAAGTGCAGGATGGTTTTGAGGTATAGATGAGCGGGAAGGAATTCTAGTGCTGATCAGGCTTTCATGTAGCATTGCGTGAATTGGTGATAAATCTCATGGTTGCTCAGTTCAAGTTAACACCTTTGTTGCAAAATGTCACCTCTTGAACAAAGTAGAGAGGTTTCTTGAGGCTATTCTGCAGAGGGCTCTGTTCTTCCATCAGCAGGTTTACTCATGATCAGTTGAAGATGATTGTTTGCACAGGTGTTAAGAGTATTTGTATAGTTTCTGTTTGTATAATCTGTGCAGACTAAGAGAATGCTATGCAGTTCTTACTCTGGTTTTGCCTTATACTAAAAGTATTACTCTCAATGAAACAGAATTAAACAGAAGGCTTTTAATCTCTTCTAAAATGCTCTCGGCATATAACATCTTAACATACTTTTACTATTTCATAAGTCCATTATTCTGTTTAGTCACTGCAAATTTGAAAACTTGAGTATTCTAGTTTTTAATACTTAGAAGACATTTTTGCAGGTGGAATGGTGTCTTTAATAGGAAAACAGTTGCCAGTAAATATACTGTATGAAAATGTTTATTTCTATCTGGCTGTTTCAGAACAGATTTGAAAACAAAACCTTAATGATCAAAGAAAAATGTTTATTACTTGAGTGAGGGCAAAACTGTAATCCATATAAAATGGATCATTTGAGTAAATTCCTTGCAGGATTGGAAACATGGTGAAAAAAAGAATAAATTTTGGAATATGCTTACCATATTGAAGTTTTCTAAATGAGTCTAGCTGGTTACTCATATATTCTGTAGTGGAATTTCCAAATTACCACTTTTATGTTACCAGTCAGTGAACAGGAATTTAGTGTTTAATGCTTGGCAATGGAAGTGTAAGTCATGGATTTTTCCAAGGAAGTAATAAGCACACTAAGTATTTATTTTTCAGATGGTTGGCTGGAAAATTGTCACACAGTGAATCTGTAAATAGCCCTTCTGTGATAGAGCGCAGCTCCTTCTATTCTGTTTGAACGTATTTAGGCTACATCATGCAAGCATGACAACAGTTCATATATTTTAAGATCCTGTTACAAATAAAGTCTTGTAAGAGCCTATTCAGTAAAACCAGCTACTTTCCTTCTTGGCAGTGCTTTTGGAATCTATGTTAAAAAAAAATCATCAGTATGTTACTTGAATCTTTTTTTAATTCCTCAGTGGAATAATTGTGGATAGCTTCTGTGTGCAGAGAAATGGCTGCATAGAAACCTCACTGACGTCCATAGGTGATGCACACTTCTGTGGTCAAAACTCTGGATCCCTTGGCATTATGGCTTTCTGCTGAAAGGACATACAGCTTCAGGGTATAGTCTATAGTTTCAGACTTCAAATAAATGTAATTGCATTAAGAACTAATTTGAGTAGGATTACTTCAAAAGGATAATAAAGAAGAAATAGCAGTGGATGCAGGTAGCCTTCTAGAAGTTTTTTTCCTTCTGTCATGTGAAAAGCTCTTGAATTAAGATCAAGAAAATTAGTAAGTAACTGACGTTCATTGGAGCCAGGCTACAATGCAATTCTCATATCTTTAGTGGGTGAACATTTTAAGTGAAGGGAGAAGAAATAAAGCTGGAACTTTTGAGCATTATTAAGTGGCAAACAAAATTATGTCACAGGTTTTGGAGATCCTGGGAAGAAAGACTGAATGCTCCAAATCATTCTCCACAATAATTTATTTTTTTTTTTTAATTCATAAGAAAGTACTCCAGAGCTGCTGTAGTCAGACTGCAGGCAAGCCAGTATGCTACTTCAGCAAATGTCATCAGAGAGTAATTATATCTCAAAGATTTTGTATCAGCTGTACTCTGTGAGGGGGTGTAGTCCACAGAATGACACCTGTGTATTATCTTTGGGTGTAAGACTATACCCAAATTCTCAAAAGTCTGCCAGAGTTATGATGAGAAACAGCCTCTGGGGGCAGGGACCATCAAGACCACTGGTTTTAATAAAGCTAGCACCTTGCTGTTGTGTTGGGGGAGTAAATAAAGTGTTTATTGTAGTGATGGCCTAAGCTGCCTTTTTTTCCATCTCATTAGCCTTAATGAGCATGCATCTTCTGGAGAAATTCTGGAGTGCAGAATTTCAAGACCTTCCAGTAGGAAAATACAGGAACTGAGGGTTTAATACTGCTGTATCTTTCCATGCTTACTACCATTGTGTTTACCTAGCCATGGTGAACTGGTTTGATTTCCCAGATGTGATCATGGAAGCTTCATTGCATCTCAACAGCTCTGGTTCTGAATACAGTCAGATAGGAATGACTGGGGTTTGGTTTCTGCTGTCAGATATCACTTCATTGTTTTGAAATTTTCACTTAACATGTTACAGACATCTCATACTGCAATACACTCTGCAGAATAGAGAAGTAGAGGTAGTGGTGCAATTCATATCAAAACACATGGGGGTGGCATGCTCCCTAGCAGCCTTCAAGATCATCAGTAGAAATGACAGCTGGCTTCTGAGTTTTCTTGCATTAAAGAACTTTGGAACTCCTTGTATAACCATCCAGTTGACCCAAAATACCCATCAGAGATCCTTGGTCATAGGTCTGGAAAAATGCTATCTGGCTGTTTCAGAACAGATTTGAAAACAAAACCTTAATTGCTCAAAGAAAAAGTAGGCTTCTTAAATTGCATATTAAAGCCTCAGATAAACCAATGATTCATGCTTTATAATGGTAACTTTTGATTTAAATGTTGAGTGGAGAATAAAAACAAGCTGACACAGATTCATTCATTCCTTCTGCTTTTTCTCCTCTGTACTGACCTTTTATCATTATCTTCTTCATTATCTAGAATGTACAAAGTGAGATAAAAATACCTTGACTTCTTTTGGTCTTTTCCGAAAAGTTTCACTGGATACAGAAGTATATTGAACCAAAAATGCTACCTACCTTTTAATCCTTCTGTGATGGTCAGTGTGGGTTTCATAAAGCCAAAGAGCTGGACAAATATTTTGTTCCTCAAGCAATATTTAAAAGACTAGAATGCTGAGGCCAAATTTTTACTGTATGTAGCATAATATACATATATATTAGAAGACATAGTCTTTAATATTAGATTATCTGGATCATAACTCTGCCCAGTCCCCTAAAACAGGTTTTTAAAAACCTGTTTTGTAAAATATATACTGTCTTCATCACTGTACTTATACATGTATGAATCAAAACAGATAACAGTTACTGGCTTGAACTTTTTAAATCATAAACCAAGTTTAGCTTCAGTCTTCTGTTAGAGCATTTTATTTATATTGTGGATACTGCTTCTAGCTTCAGGATGGAAGACAATTCTCAAAACGTGTGCTTGCTACCAGAACACCTGGATATTGGTGAGCTTTGACCACACTGGCTTCAATTTGATAGGGTTTGAATAAAATACTCTCAGTTGTGGGATTGGATTGTGACTTGCTGCTCTATCACTTACTGGGGTCTTTCCTCTCTATTTGAGGAACTTGGTTTCTGTGTCTTTCACTCCACATCCTTTCTTACAAACTGTCACAGTGTGATTGTCTCTATGCAAGAATTTCAGTTTCTCATCACTTCTTCTTTCGTTTGCTGAAGATAGCTCTACGTGTGTCACTGTCAAAGTTTAAATATATCTAAAGTAACACTAAAGACCCATTTCTCTGAAATTTGGTTCCTGTTCAGTCTTCAAACATGGTATCTTCCAGATACCAGTGTACAAGCCCAGCACCAACATTTCTTCAATGCCCCTTAGCTCACCTTAACACGTGGATGGTGTACAGAGACAGTATTGGAGTGCAGCACTCCAGCTGTGCTAAGTGTCAGAATATGTGTGACATGCTTAAAGAATGCTTGAATTCAACTCTAAGCACTTGCCCTATCCCCTGAACTTTCCCTCTGCTCAGTCTAATTTATAAATAAAATTACAGCTGTTCCCTCTTCACAAAACAAAGTGTTCTTCATCTTCAGAAGGTGCCCCCTCATTTGAGAAATAATTATCCAAAGACTTGCTTTTGTTTTAGTAGCTGTTGTATATAGCATGTCCCTTTCTTAAATTGTTTCATCTTGCAAATCCACCTGTTAATTAACTACCTAGATACTTCTCCCACACAGGCATTCAAATAAATAACCTTGAAAAGGTCAGACTGCTGATGATTTTTCCTTTTTTTAACAACTAACTTCCTTCAGTTCTGCTGTAAATAGTTTACACATTCTTTTTCTATAGTATGCAAAAGTGGCCTATTAACACATTTTGGTTTAAAAGCCCTTGTTCTTTTTTAGTTCATAATATATATAGATGGTCTTTGGAGAATTTTCCTCTCTTTCCCCTTTTTTAACCTCCACCCTGAGGAAAGGATTTATATAGGTATCTATATTTATAGAAGCCTTCAACAGGTTTAAGTGAGAAGATATGTTTAAGGATTTCCTGCCCTTCCCTTTCCATAGTTAGCCTTTTCTAGTGTGGCATGTGTACTGATTCCGTGTTGAGTTATATACTACTATGGTCTCTGTCACCTTTTCTTTCCCCTTTCTGCTTTAAATAGAAATAAATAATCACCACACAACTGCATCCGCCCATGGGAATGATCTTGTTTACATTTGTCTTGGTTAAAGATTATCATCTTAGTCTTTTTATTCTGTGGATTTATTTTTTTTTTTGCTTGCAGCTCATCCTTATCTCACACTCAACAGATAATGGATTGAATTATAATGTTGCTGGACAGACTTTTTTTGGATATTTTAGATATTTCATATACATCTAAGAAGCATTTTATCTTCTTGAAGGTTGTTTTGATTAGTTGAAACCAAATTCTCTGTGGTGAGGGGAACATTTATGGTTGACCTTGGAAGAATTTCTCTCTTTTCCTTTTTCAGTCCCTCTACCCAATTACTGCAGAAACACTCGGTGTTTCATGATATGCTCTTTCAACTATTACCTGTAGCTAACTTTATAATTACAGAGAGTCAGTTAATGGATTTGAACAGAAATAACTACAGGAGGAATGGGTAAAGTGGTTTTTTTTTAAAAAAAAAAAACCACCTTGTTTTGATTGGCACTTATCCTGCTATAATTTTAGGTACATAGAGGTATTTGTGTCTTGTGTCTTAAGCATATGTATCATCTTAGTATAAGTGCAGAATCTTTATAGGTTTTCTGCTTGCTTTTCCAGTACTCGAACAGGGCCTACAGGAAAGCTGCAGAAGGACTTCTTGTAATGGCGTGTAGCAATGGGATAAGGGGCAATGGTTTTCATCTAGAGCAGGGTAGATTTAGATTAGACATTAGGAAGAAGTTCTTTACTATGAGGGTGGTGAGACACTGGAATGGGTTGCCCAGAGAAGTTGTGGATGCCTTATCCCTGGCAGTGTTTAAGACCAGTCTGGATGAGGCTCTAAGCAACCTGGTCTAGTGGGAGGTGTCCTTGCCCATGGCAGAGGGGTTGGAACTAGATAATCTTTAAGGTCCTTTCCACCTCAATCCATTCTATGATTCTATGTCTTGCCTCACATCTTAGAAAACGGTCACTCCTTCCTCTGCCCTGTTTTGTGTTCAGAAGAGGAAAAAGTTTTCCCGGAACAGCTAAAAATCCAAAACAGAGGTGGCACCATATCCCAGATGCATGGCTTTTAATTTTCATTTTCAACTGAGTCTAGCAGTGATAAGTATCTATGCTAACATACAAAGTGCAGTAGTGATAACTGTGCTAGCCTGATAAATATTGCTGACAAGTCTTCAATCTCAGTTTCTGAAAAGCTGCTTTTTAGGTATGAATACTGTCCAATAGTTCAGAGTTTTATAGCCATTTAATACTTTTTTCAAATGTCACTCCTGTTTAGAACTTGACAAAACTCAATATGGTACGGACAGGTAGGCTTTTCTTTTGATGATTTTTTTTTTGTTGCTTTTTTTTTAAAAATAAACTGCAAATTTTTGTCTCTATTTTTGTAGCTGGAAATTCAGCAATTAAAATACTTGTAAGCATATGAAATAGTGAATGGTCATGTGTTTGCTGTTCCACATTATAAACAAAGTTAATGAGAGGAGCTGATGATGACAGTCTTAACTTCATGCTTCATGCCTCCTTTTCCATTTTGTCATTGAGTGGGTGTTACCTCAACTTAATACACTGCACGTAGCTCTGTGTAATTTGGAAAACCAGTTTGTGGGCTTGTATTGCTGTGCTCTATGGGATTTCTTTACCATAAATAATTTTCAGGTATGTTTGCAGTTTATTCTGTGATACTAAAGACTTTTTGCTTGTTAAAAAGGTGTTCTGAAGATTATTTCTCTGCTGATATACTTACCTTGGTGTGTATACTTATTTTGCTTGTAGTATCCTTCTGATGAATGCATAAAGTTGATGAGTACACAACTTTGAAAAACTTAAGAATTTTCATAATCACAGAGCAGAATAAACTGTCCATTAACGTTTTCAGTTGTTTGATTCTCACTCCCTTCTCCCTATGTTTTTAATTTGTGTCTGGCTGGCATGGGAGAAATTTGTATGGATAAGTTAAGGTTTGTGTTATTACCTGACTGTATGTGTAGGTGTATAGTCATTCCAGTGTTCTGGATTAGACATCAAGGTTGCCAGTCTCCCAGTGCTCAGAGTATTGTAAGGATTTTGAGGGAAAAAAAAAAAAAATATATTCAAGTATGATTAGCCTGTCAGTTAATTTTACTTATAACAAATCCTGTCAGACTTGCAAAAATAAATCACATCTGGGTTTCTTTTCGGTCATCTGTGTTTTGGTGGGATTTTGGGTTGTTTTTTTTTCTTTGAGGATCAGGGGAGGGAAGAGAGGAGTGTTGATTTATTTTTTGGCTATCAAAATGAGACTTAAGAGCTCTGCAGACTTTTTAAGGCAAGTGACTTAACTCACTGTCCTCGCTCCTGACTCTTAGGTTGAGCCAGGCAGGACTGATGTGACTTCTCTTGTTCACTAAGTACATTTCAAACCAAAACATATATCCCACAGCACAAACTTCCACGTAAAACCCTCCCACTTCTTGAATCCTAAGGGCAGGGAAAAGGTTTTCCAGCGATGGAGAATGTTACTGTTTCTTGATGGCAGTGTTAGTTTGCAAAGCACCCTTAAAAGCAGTAGAGAAAAATACACAGTCAAGGACGTGTGCTCATTAACCTTTCACATGTTAAAATAACTTACTTTTTCAGTGGGTCTCAGTTGTGGGGATTTTTTGTTTCTGTCTGAATGTGGTCTTAAGCTACGCTCTGGATGAGGGTTCACTTATTATTATTAAGAGAATACTTATTAGCTTTTCCCATTCTCTCCTTGAGCATGCCCATCCTGTGTAGACACAGCAGCCCTGCTCCTGCACTGATGGAACAGTGCAGGTTAGAAGGTCACCTGAATTCAGGTGCGTTCTAGTGCACGCATTAGAGCAGAGCTTACTGACCCTAGACATGCATGGATAGCTCTGGAAGCTGTTTATATTTTACTGTCTGTCCCTCCCTCCTTTCCCAGCAACTAGGAAAATGAAACCAGTAAGTATGACTGTTTGTTCTAGATAACTTCAAGATGTTTATCCCTTTTGTAAATAAGGGCTAAGGTAAGATAATTAACATGAAGACAGGAATAGAAACAATAGAATGGTAACAGCAAAAGATAGCAAGGATATGTAGTGGTAGTACAGGGATTACATAAAGAGCACTCTCCAAGGGCAATTGTACAAGTCTGCCAGGAATGAGAGAAAAGAATGGACTGTATTGTTCTGATTTATACCTCATCGGTGATAATTCTGTTATCTTACAGAATTACCAACACATTTATTTTCATGTTATTTTTTTCCTTGCATTGCTAGATTTGGTAGCTATTGGTTGTGAATAGTCATTTTGGGAACTCTTTTTTTTTCTATTTCTGTGGTCTCATTTCCACCTCTTCTGTGCTTTACCTATTTTGCTGCATGTAGAGATTAATTTATACAACTATTTATGGCATTTAATTGTTTTGTGTTCCCACTTTTTTCCAAATGATCATTTGACTACTTGTTTCTCCTTTCACACCCCCACACCCTCCCCGAAAGTAATCAAATATGGTCTCTTAAATTTTTCTTCCTGGGAAGTGCTACTAGTGGAGAATCAGTTTGGTGCTCTTGATGTTAGGGATTACTTTAGGTCTTCACTGAGCATCTTATCAGCAATTTTTAGAACTCAACTTTGAAAACCTGAGCCGCAGAATCTGTACTTTTCAAGGGAAAGGCGAAACCTGGGAAAACAGGGCTGACAGTGTTGTCATGTCATGCTATTCTTACCCATTTGTTTTCCCTCGTTCATGTTGCCCAGAGTACAGCAGTATTCCATTGCACTGATGAAGTTTGTGCTCTTTAGTAATAGACATTATTTGTTATCTGGACTGCAGCATGTTTCTTTAAGCAGGTGATATCCTTGCCCTTGCTCTTTTTCTCTAGGTCACTAGGGAGTCTCAAAGAAGAGACAGAAAGCAGCAAGCTTTCTGAAGACAAGGGAGAAGAAAAACTGCACTCTGATTAGCATCAGAACATCAAATCCAGAAGTGCTGATAGTCTTGCTCTGATCTTGTTCCAGACATTTAGTTAGCATCTGGTTAACTAATGTTACAGGACCTGAACACCACAGAACAAACACTGCAATACTGTCAAGATTTTGTAATGGTGGTTTTGTAACTTTGACTCTTGGTTTCTACAGTAGATTTCTGGGCTCTTAACATAATGCTACTGTCTTAAATAACACTTCATTAAATGAAGCAAGGGGTAGTGAGATTTTTTTTTTTTTTCTTTTGAGAGAGTAAGTCCTTCAGTTTGGTGTTTTTAATAATTCAAGGCAGTTTATGTAATCCACTGAGACGTTGTAGGCTGCATTTTGTTCTTATAAAGCATAGCAGTGAGTATATTAGACCAGGCGGGTGGTTGTTGTTGTTGTTGGTTTGCTTTTTCTTTTTTTCCAGAACACTAGTTTTTGGGTTATTCTGTGCTGTGCTCAGTGTTAGTATGCGACCAGTTTAGGGTTTTTTTTGGCCTCAATTCTTTCTGTAAAAGTGACTGGTGACACAACCTTATCAAAAAATAATGGTGATAATTAAAAAAAAAAAAAATGGAACAGACTGGGACTGGTTTCTTTGTCTGTTTAAAAAGACAAAGAAACTAAAAAAGAAACCCCAAAACCTAATATGTTTCAGTAGAAGATTCAACATTTATTCTATATCTGGAGAACACAGTAAAAAAAAAATAAATTGTGAGGTGCTAAATGTTCCCAAAAGCAGTTGGTTTGTTTACAGCTAACACAGTAATACAGTCTATAGTCTTGGTTTAGATGACAATTTGATGAAAGATGGCTGTGGTAAGACTTGTAAAGTCATTTTCCTTAGGTCTCGGTAAGGTGTAGGTGTCCTTGAGCATAGCAATCAGAGGTATTCTTAATGCCTTAATCTTCATGGAATCTGGGCATAAAAATGTAAACCTAGACTTACAAAGGGATGCCAGTGCCTTGGATCTACCTGTCCTACTTTAAGTTGCAAAGCCTAAAATAGGGCTTTTGAAGGCTTTTATAGTCACTGGACTGCTAGGAAGCTTTGACATGCTTATCTATATAAAAGTCTGCAGCTTGGTTGCCAAAGGCTTTATTCTGTTGAGCAGCTCAAACTGTGTATACCCTATGAGGCTCTATGAAAGAAATGCTCTTCTGTCACCCACACAGATTCTGCAGTCACTTCAGTAGCCTCAGAGTATGCCAGATGAGTGACTCAGTGGCAGGTTAAAGGGAGGACCTTCTTTACTTTCTTATCAGTAGCTCTTGCCTTCACCTAGAATGTAGAAAGCCTGTTTTCCTTTTATACTCAGGTGATTCATGGCCATATTTTCCAAATGAGCATCCTGACTGCTGGTCTATGGAGTCATTCTCAGTCCTTCCACTTCCGAAGTCTTTGACACTTGGAGACCTAATTTCAGGGCAAGGGCAGGATTCAAGACATATTCTGCATTCTGTGTGAGCTCATGTGGTTCACTGCTTGGCATGATGGCTGTTTATGAATCTTCTTCTTAAGTGTCTGTGTTTCTGGGTACAGGTCATGAGCTTGGGAACTCAGACCTGTTCCCATTATGTGTATGCCCAGTTCAGATCTCAGCAGTGTTGAGGGGATAACTAGCCACTGCATCCCATGTTCCTGAGAGCTCAGGGAGAGGAGCTGCTGTTTCTTCCTCTCTCTCTGTCCTCCAGTCATCTAGCATGTTAGGTGCTCCTGGAACACTATTACTTTCTTTTGAAAGTTGAGCTTGACAGCATCTACACCAGTTGTTGAGTTGTCCTTCAAAGCATCTTCACTTTTCCTGAGCTGAGCTTATTTTTAAGTGAGGGCTCCTAAGGAAAAGTGCTAGGAAGTTGATCTGAGTAGTCTTCCATGCTAAGGTAACTTTACAATAGATTAGAATTTGACTACTAAATTGGGTTTTAGCCTGTGGCACAATAAGCATCCTTAACTTTAAGCGAGTAAGTAGAGCCCATGGAAATAGAGAAGGCTATTCATGTGAATAGGTACGCATGATGAAATATTTATGAAATAAGGTTATGACTGGCTACTGTTTGCAAGTATTTCATAGAACTTTATGCTTCTGTTGTAGCCCCATGTTAGAGTAAAATGAACTAAATGCATTTACAATTTGAACTTCATTATAATTTTTTATCTGAAGCTGCATAGGAGACTTCCAAATATGTTGTAAAAGCTGCAGCTTAAACTCAGTTAATTGCTTTAAATGCTAATGACTTTTTTTTACATGGCTCTTGATTTGAAGAAAAAAAAAACAAACACCTTCCCACACACAAAAATTTCCACCACACACCACCCCCTCCCCCTGAAAAAAAGAAACAACCAAACAACAACAAAAAAACACAACCCAAACACACACACACACACACACAATCAAAAAAAACCAAACCCACCACAAAGGCAAAACAAAACACCAAACCATCTTGAAAACCAACATGAAAAAAACCCATCCAAAAACCTGAGTCCAGTGCTACTACTTTGGAAATATTCTGAAACTGTGATACAAATTAACCAGAAAATGTCAGAAACGTATGTTTCGTACCTCATCCCTGCTGTTGGTACTTCAGGTTGTCTCTTAAAAACCTGCCAGCAGATTCTTGATGAAGTTCCTTTGAAAAGGCCAACCACAAAAATACAGCCCCCCTAAACCAAACAAAAAACTAAAACCCAACCCCCCCCCCCAAAAAAAAGACCTCAACAGTTTGAGGCTCAGAATGGGTTTTTAATAAAGAATGGTACTTAGTTCATATAATTTCTATGAAGAAAGCTGCAAAATGAATTCTTACTGTAATGGGGGGGGGGGGGGGGGAATATTTTTCCCAAAAAAAATCCTTGTAATCTGTAAACTCCATCCGTTTGTATTTTTCCCAAAAATTAA
>JANHFX010017878.1:41378-55728 GCA_027560015.1 Chloroceryle amazona | reverse complement strand
GGTTTTTTGAGTCAGTGTTTAATATTGATAAAGAGAATAGTAAAATACTTTAGAGCATGGAAAGGATGAGGAAGTATTTTTCCCAAATCAATTCCTTGTAATCTGTAAACTTCAGTCTGTGTATATTTTCCACAAAATTAACCAAAAGCCATTGACCTGAGGGATTTGTTTTCCATTCCGAAGTCTTGAAATTTTCCTCCTGGCTAATTACAGCCTATTACTCTAGACTTTGGTCCTTTAGCGGTAACATTTTCCATCTTAAGATGGGCTGTCCCATTCCAGTGAAGAGCATGTTGTCTGAGCACTGAATGGAATTACTACCAGTGGAAACTATGCTGCAAGAGGCTTGATAAAGCAGCTGCTGTGCAAACCTCAGCTGTTTTTTCCATCCTCCCAAGCACTGGTAATTAGCATAGGGAAGCTGACTAATGTGCTGACGTCACCTCTTTCCAGTCGCAGCTTACATTTTGTTCCTGACTGCCTCAGAGCATGCAGGACTTTGTTCAGGAATTCGCTGTCACATTCAGGATGCTCTGAAACCCCTTTTTTTTTTTTTTTTTTTTTTGAGGGGCTGGACTTGTTTCCCTTATAAACGCTGCCTGCGGGACCAACGGCTTCCTTAAGAGTCATTGGTTTCTGTGGAACAGCAAGTATCACCTCGGCAAAGCACAAAATGCATTTTAAAAATTTTAACTACAGTTTTAGTTCTCTGATTGCCTGTGTGGCAGACAGCGATGTCTTCAATCAAGCAGAAACAAGGGTATGCTTTATCTTTTCTGGTTTATTTCTGTGAACTACTGGATTAATGAAGTATGTAGGTACTGCTTCACGTTTTTTTAAAATACAGATGCTTTGATAGTTTTTTGACTTGTAAGACAATTTCCGTTTGATATAAGGGTCTTGTGTCTTACGAGTCTGCAAAAGCAGGCTCTGAGACGAATTGTTCGTAACTCTGGAAATTAGTAGATTTTAAGCTATGTGGTTTTGAAAATGTTCAGAAGTTTACCTCTGTACTTGTTCAGCTGGCTGGGTTGTGTATTGTTACTTGCTTATGCATTTTTTGCAAATGTTCAGTTTATAATTTTAGTAGTAAGTTTCATGTAATTAATAGTACATCTTAGACTTTCCATTGATCTTTTTTTGGCTGGCACTGTAGTTAAG
Source organism: Chloroceryle amazona (assembly GCA_027560015.1). NCBI lineage: Eukaryota > Metazoa > Chordata > Aves > Coraciiformes > Cerylidae > Chloroceryle > Chloroceryle amazona. The sequence goes on along the minus strand of JANHFX010017878.1, from coordinate 54,567 downwards.
AGCATAATCTTAAAACTATAAGAAGTCTCCTTGGATTTATATTGAAATTATTTGAATTAATATATATAAATAATCTAGTCCTTATACATTGAATCTTTGACTGCAAATATACCTTATGGACAAAACCAGTGTTTTGTTCAGTGTCCTATGGCTAGCATGGCATTTGTGACTTCTGTAATCACACACATTTTATAAACCTACATATATTGCACAAATCTTGCAGGTACTCTCTGAGCAAGTGTTGACTGTGAACTCAAAATGTGATATGTGGACTTGGCTTACGGTTCATTGTTGCATCCAGCTCTCTCTGGGGTACAGGAGTCAAATACATGCTTTGTGTGTGGAGGGTCCCAGTCTTGTTTCAGAGCTAATTTTGAAGAAGCTTAAGTGTGGTTCAGCAAGAAGCAGGACAGCTCTGATTTTAAAATATCTTTGAAATATAGTGGTTCTGTATGCAGCTGTGGCGAGCTTGCGAAGCAGAGCATTTCAAGAAGGAAAATGAAATTTTAAAGTAAACACTGACTTCTTATGTAATCTGTGTTGCTATTTTTCTACTAATTCAATATATAACAGTCATAAAAATGAGGCAATGGGATTTTACATACTTTTTTATTTTGGCTTTGTATCGAACTTCTAGTAAGCTTTTATGAAGGGAAAATAGCTGAATCTGAATGCTTGCTCTATTGCCATCACTCAAGTAAGGCTTGTGACTGGTTACTATGTTCTCAGTGTAAGCCTGAAACACTTTGCCAGAGCATGGCAGCTTCAGAACCTCCTGCTTCTCTCTCCTGCTTGGGTCTGTCATCCTTAAGTAAGAGTGGAAGCACTCTTCATATATTTGATATGAAAAACAGCCAGCTCAGGTTTGCAGAGATGTCCTCAGAGCACAAACCTGAAGTCCAAACTGGAGATAGCCAGCTGTTGGTAAAGGTGCTTCAGTCTTTTCACACAGACAGGACTGCAAAGTAACTCACCTGCAGACCTATGAAGGTGTGAGGTTTGGGTCCAGTTCCTACTCTTTGCAGTCAAAACAGTGTGCCAAAAGGCCCCTCAGGAGGATTTTTTAGGAAAGATAGTGAGAGCCTTTTTAGAATTCTGTTCTAGAAATAGAAGAGGCTATTAAACTAGAGCTCAGTAATTATATGTTCATATTCCTAAATGAAAGTAGGAGATACTAAAACAGGAAATGTCCTTAACTTTACTATTCATGATCTGTCGCTGAAGAAACTCACATTTACCTTGCAAATATGCTTTTTTCATTTTTCTTTATTAAAATGGTTGTGTTGGTTTCCTTGAGAATTGCTCGCTTAGACAAAAGCATACTTGGGGGACTTTTCAAGGCCTTTGGATATTATAAGACAAGCATTTTTTCTCAGTGTCTCACCAATACTACTATTACTGTTGTGTGACTAAATCTGGTTTAGTAAAGTATCATGCCCAACACTTACTAATGTTAATAATCTATTCTTTAATAAGGAAGAAAAAAAAGCTTGCTATAAAGAAAATTCATCATAAAAAGAGAGGAAAACAAAAAATCCCTAAGTCTAAGCTCTTATGAATACATCAATACAGAAGAGTGGTATTATGGCCCCTACTAGGAACTGCAATTTATTTCAGTATTTCTGTGGAGAAAATGCAGAGCATTGCGTATTCACTTTCTTCTCTGGTCCTTTCTTTTCAGGCCAAATTTGAATCGCTGTTCAGAACATATGACAGAGATATCACCTTTCAGTATTTTAAGAGCTTCAAAAGAGTACGAATAAATTTCAGTAACCCTTTATCTGCAGCAGATGCTAGAATCCAGTTGCACAAGACAGAGTTCCTTGGAAAGGAAATAAAACTGTATTTTGCTCAGGTAAGCCTTTTTGTGATTATCCTTACGAGGTACTAAAGCGTAACTTACTCTGATGAGCTTCCACAGGTCTTTAGTCATGCTCATGAACATCGTTAATTTTTTCAGTTTGATTAGAGAATCACAGGTTGTTCCAAAGCTACAAGTGTTTGGAGACTGTTGCACATGTTGCATTTCTGTCTCCCTCTCTATTGTTTGGATAACCTTGGGGAAGGGGAGTAGATGATAGTGATCAGCACAGTCAAAGATAAAGTTTAATGGGGTGGTGGAAGCCAAGTGTGCTCTGACAACAGTACACACATACACGCATGCTCAAGAAGTGTCAGAGGGAAGGTCCTGCTCTCACTCCTGCAAATTGTTTAGCTCACGTTTGTGCTTGAAGATCACCATCAGTGCAGCTCTATAGCTGGTTAGCATCTGCTGCTAAAGATGTGAAACTCTCAGTTTCTGGTAATCTGGGTGCTTTTTGGTAGCTGCTGTGTATTTTCCTCCGTAAATTTAATGGGAAAATTAATCTATGTGTGTCTGTTTCAGATGTCCCTAGGGACAGTCCTGAAGGAGCCAGTTTATTTATATACCTTCTAGAATTCTCACCACTCTCACTTGTGGTAATGAGTTTCAACACCATTTGTCATTAGGCCTTAAAGCCCATATCCAGCTTCCTCCTACTTCAGTGTTTTAAGGACGGATATTTTCTGGTGAACTTTTTGTAAAACTCCATAATGAGGAGATGCGGATGTGCATACTTCATTGCATGTTTCATCAGAGTTAATGAATGTGGTGCCTTGTCTGTATTTTGTATACTGGGTCTTTCATACAGCTCTCTTCAATAATATAGTTACATGCTGCCACCTTGAGTGCTTGTTACAGCATAACATTTATCCCAACTTTAAAATTTCTCATGAATGATGGATTCATTGATAATAGTGAAACAGCTTTGGCTTTTATGCTTTTTTCAGACTTTGCACATTGGAAGCTCACATTTGGCACCACCAAATCCAGACAAACAGTTTTTGATTTCACCTCCTGCCTCTCCACCTGTTGATTGGAAGCAAGTAGAAGATGCTACTCCAGTCATTAACTATGACCTTTTATATGCAATCTCCAAGTTAGGACCAGGTAAGGAGTAGAAATGCTAGAATTTTCATTGAGTAAAACATCTTTTAAACTTTCTGAACTTTTAGAGCTTTTCAAATTAATAATTCTCTATCCAATTAAATTTGTAATACCAGAAAAAGTATTAGTAAACAGTAATTTCTTATATGCGTAGTGATTCCACAGCACCACTTGAAGGGCCCAGACCTCCACAACATGATCTGTTTTGTGTGATCTGTAGAAAGCATGAATGTTGTTTTAGTAACATATTGGCTTGTTCATCAGAATTTGCAAGAAGCAGCTTTCTAAAAATGAAGAGGAAATTGTGTAGTTAAATACCTTCCAAAGGGTTGATGAAGTCCTGTTTCAGAGTAAGACAATCAACCAGTAAAGAGCCGTGAAGCTCTGTGCTAGAATTACCTCTGCATCTGAGATGGTAGTGCATGTAGGAGAGAAACTATCAGTATGAATGTAATTGTCTTTTGGACTTAAGAGGGAGAAGTTTCTGCCACTCCCTGCTGCTCTTAATTTTCACCTGCTACAATTGTAAACTTAACAGAACTTTTATCCTTTCCAATGTGAAGCTTATATTGGGTTCCTCTTTTTTCTCCCACTGTCTGAAGTAAAGAGGATATTAAGAATGTACACCTACCCCTTATTTCTAGTGCTGTCACATAAGTTGCTTGTCACTTCAGCTAACCATGCTTAATAGGTCTTTTTATTAAAAAAAATAGCACCACAGAGAAGAGAAACAGTTCTACCTGCTGCTTGTCTTTTAAACCAAATTCTATCTTGAATTCTTATTTTAAACATGTTTCTGCTTTTCGGTGATTAATGATCACATCCATCAGTGTCTTTTTGGTACCACAGTTAAGACAAACTTCTTACTGAGAATTGCTGCAAATTATATTTCCCCGAATCTACAACTTTGCTTTAACTTGTTTACAACTGTACTGCATTTATTACCAGTATCAAAGAGAATAAAAAATTGCAGTCTTAATCACTTTACTACAGTATTTTTCTATACCTGTTTGCTTACTAGCTTAGGGAATACATCATCTTTTGTCAGTAGTAAGGGGTGGAGAAGAGAGTAAGGCAGAACCTTTAGCTCCTCATGCATCAGCGTTCTGTGTGGTAGGTTATGGTTGACTGTATGCTAGTGATATCCAAAGATAGTGAAAATAATGTGCATCTCACAAATCACTTGGGAATTACTACCTGTGAAAATTCAACCCTTTGCAGTTTGTGAAGGGGCAAATCTTATGCTTACTCTGGCATAAAAATTGAAGTATATTATTGCCAGTTTTTAATAAATACCATCTTTTAAATGGTGTGTGAACTATAATGCAAGAACAATTTGTAGGAAAGATTTTACAATTAGAAATGGAGGTATAAAATGCTGCCAAAAATCATTTCTTTATCCAGAAATATGCAAACTACGCAGATGACCCTGCATGTAGTTCTTCAAAACCATCCATCGAGAATACTGCTGACGTGCTATCTTTATCAAAAATTTTATTTTTTTGAGATCAGATTTTGAAATAGAAGTCCCATAAGACTGTGCTTATCAGAGTAAAAGTTGATTTTGATGCAACATGTGGAACAAATAATGCTACAGATAAATAATAATATAATATACAATAACGTACATATAAATAGTAAATAATGCTACAGATTACTGATTTTATTGAAGTGCAGAGCTTGCTCCATGGGTGCTACAAGCTTTCTTTTTTTACTACAATCTTTCATTTCAAGTTTTAACAGTATCAAAAAGAAACCTGTAGGTATTAAAATAAATACTTGAGGTCTTACTAAGCACTAAAAGTTGGTCCCCTTTCCCCTGATAGTTCTGTTACTAAGATGCCCTGCAGTAATCTCATTGGCAGATCTATGATCCCTTTTCCCATGAGATTTTTCATATCTGTTGTGCATATTGAGCCCTGTAAAGCTCTGCCTCTTGACTGTGATGTTCATTGGTATGTGGAGATAATGACTTGGTACCAAGGAGCAAGCAGGTGTTAACTCTAGCACAAGGGCTTGTGTGTTTCTGAAGAACTGAAGGGAAGAGCCTTTTCCTCTATGTAACTGCTTTTTGGGCCAGATCCCCTTCCTAAAGTTCTCGGTGAAACCTCAGAGGCCACTTCAGGCACACTTAGAGGAGTGTGCTGCTTGCCACACGTGTTGGCTCCTTTAAACTGCTGATGTGCAGATCACTGTCCTTCCTGGTCTTAATGGAGACTGTTCTCTCTACTGAGAGGTAACAAGTATGACATTACAAGAAAAAAATTAAGAGGAGCTGATCAGGAAAGCAATGTTTGCTTTTTTCCTGATCTAAGGTAAGGTTAATTTTATAGAACACATGGTTAGATTTAAAAGCAGTTCCTTACATTATGGAAAAAAAAAGATCAATGGTTAATAAAATCTGTATCTTAGCACTTCACACAGGCTGTATTATAGCAGAGTGTTTCACATTATGTAGTCATAAAGCCTGTTGTATAACTCTGCTGCTCCACAGAATGCCAGAAGAGTGTTAGAGCCCCTCTGTGCGAGGTAGGAAGGACTTCATCCAGCTTTCTTCACGTTGAAAGCTTTTTGAGGGGAAGACAGACCCTCTGGTTTTGCTGTTATTCAGAAAAACAAAGTCTTCCTGAATGCAACAGTGGATAGATACTTTTCTACATTTTAAAATGACAAAAGCCCACCAAGAGGACCTGTGACTGCTTTCTTGAATGCCTAGGGTAATTTCCTTAAGCTTGTTTGTAATAGAGCAGCTGAGCTATGTTGCTTTGAAAACAGAACCTAAATACTTTCGGACAGTAAATGTGACTGTTGGCAATGCACCTGCCTGCACCAGCTAATGTGTTTTGGCATCTGGCTTGTTTTTATTTACAACTTTCTTTTTAGTAATTTCTTTCATGGTTTTCTGCAGAATGGATCCTTTTTAACCAGTTTTGTTAATATTTTTAACTTTCAGGAGAAAAGTATGAGCTACATGCTGCAACTGACACTACTCCTAGCGTTGTCGTCCACGTATGTGAGAGTGACCAGGAGAATGACATGGAAGAAGAAACGAAGAAACCCAAACCAAAAATTATTCAGACAAGACGGCCAGATTATACTCCTGCACATTTAAGTTGAACTGTTGTTGTTTTTCCAAGGGTAACAAGCAGGCATGTTCAAGAGAAACATTTACTGTGGAAACAGCAGGTCACAGGTTTGGTGGCAACAGCAGCAGTTACAGTAGGAGAAATTCCAATATAAGTTTGCTCAGAAAGAAAATATAGGAAGTTTCATCCTTATTTTTTGATACTATGGGTTGATGGATGTCATGAGTGTATTCCCAGATCACTGAGAATGTAAGACAGGCAGAAGAAAACATTTTGAGACATAACAGGACAAACTAGGTTTATTTTTTGGGGGGTACTGTGGGTTGTTCCATTATAAAGCAGCTGGGGGAAGCTTTCTTTGTTCTGACTCACATAAATCCTCAAACTAATAGGTTAGTCATTGTGTGGAGTACATAGTGATAACAGAGGTGGTTTTAAAGATTAAAGTATGAGAATTGTAACCTTCTTTCCTATAATAGATTTTGTGCATGTGTATTCTTGGTCTTCTAAAGTAACTTTGCATTATTTTCTATAGTTTCTCATATGTTTCTGTAAATCTGGGAAATTGTTTAAAGTATTTATTATCTCAGCATCCCAGACTTACTACTAGATGTGTATATACATATATTTATATTTGGGTTTATTAGCACTCATTTTCCAGCAGGTATATAACTTCTTCAGCACCTTATTTTGGTGCTATGTGACTTGTGCTTTTAAAATTTTAACCTTATAAACGTCTATATAGGGTTTTATCTGGAAAAGTAATAGAAAAAATGTGCAATAGGAAAGTTCTTTAAGTTGATTTTAAATTATTTAAGTTTAAATAATTTATATCTTCAGTAACATTGTTCAGTAGCTTTGACTTTCTCATTTGGAAAAAAAAGTACTCAAATGTACGAATAAAGCTAATGTATATTCACAGCAATGTAATTTTTTGTTGGAAACAATGGTAATGTGGAGATGTAAACTCTACTCAGTATTTGAATCTGCATTGTTGTGAGCAAAGGTTTAACATTGATTGGAAAATTGCACACAGTGTGTAGAACAGCAAAGAGAGAGATGGAGTGCCTTTTCCTCATTCATTCCTGATGCGAGCTGTTCTACAAGCTGCACACTCGTACCTTTTTCTACTGGCTTTGTATGTCCATCAACATAAACTTTCTTAGCTTTGCTTCCAAAATAAGCTGGCATTTAGAAACGCTTAATGCCAAGTAATGATGCATAATTAAGTATTGGGCATATGTGGGAGAAGCTTTAGGGTTTTTTGTATGTTAGTGTTTAAAGACAGTAGCTCATGAAATAGAAGTTTAGAGGAAGAAAGATGAAGAAGTGTATTTTATTACTTCTTTTTTTAAAATGGGTCTCCTCACTTTGAAATAGGTGTCAGTATTTTTTTTAAGAGATAGTATTTGATATCTGTGGGAGAATATCACTTAGAGTTATAGAAAGGGGTTGTTTGAAGCTTCTCAATATCTTTTTAGAAATAAAAGCATGGTTCTGTTGGTTTGCTTTTGCCACAGTTGGTCTCTGAATGAATTTTGTATCCAGAGTTAATATAAAGAAGTCCACTCTGTGCCATTTGAAGCAGACATTGACAGGTTCACACCTTGTTTTTTAAATAAATAAAATATATATTTAAAAGTAAGATGTATAATGAAGCCATTCCAGGCAGTGGTGCGGTGTAAACATGGGGTTATTGAAGGCCTGTCATTACACTAAGCAAAAGAGAAATGGACATCCTGTGTCTACAGATAGCAGGAATGTCTTGAACTTTAGTAAAACTTTCAGTTATGATCAGTATGCCCTGTAAAGTGAAACAAACACTGGTACTTCGTGTCTCTCTTAGGCCCAACTCCAGTGTCACTCTCTCCATCTTAACAGTATTGAGACGAGCTGATGCCATGTATTGCTGGAGATGTTTTATGGACATGAGGGTGCATAAGGTTACATAGTGTTACTACGGTAATCAATTAGCTGGATACATGTACTGCTTATTGACACAGAAAATAAATAGATTAAAGGGAGAGAAACTTTACAATTATTTTGTGGCCTTTCCAAGAGCTTCTTTCCCATATTTCTCAAATTACTGCTGGACTTAGTTTTTCGCTTCATTCAACTTAAAAATGTTGGAATGATTCTTGTTCTGTCCTTTTTCCATGTTTCCATGATAACCAATCAAAGCATTATTTTTGTGTTAGCCAGGTAGTTGCCGTTCTGTTTCCTAGCACTCCGAAGAAAGCAGTGCTGCCTTTCACTTAAAAAGAACAGAATGTTAAATACCAGTATGGTTTTTGTCATTTTAAGTACACTGACATCTGCCTAATAAGGTGTGCACTAAAAATGATGGAAGTTTTGGGATGGTTACTGTGTGTTTTCTCCTTCTGATGGTAATTGTAAACAAAGATTATGAGACAGTAACTTGCATATGTTTCTGGTTGTATCTTCTGGCCTGTGCCACCTTCTGTTATCATTACTGCAGTGTGCTGCTTGTTTTTTCTGGTTGGGTTGGGTTTTTTGAGGTTTGGGTTTTTTTTTTTGTGGGGGTAGGGGTGTTTTGTTGTTTTTTGTTTTTGTTTTTTTTTTGTTGCTGCTTTTTGGTTTTGTTGTTTGGGATTTTTTTAATGTTGAGATGAATGCTTAGTTGGTATTTTATACAGTTGTATAGTATGGGGCATATTTAAATTAAAGTATTTTGTTGTCTTCTTGTAAATGTTGTGCTATTTATGTATGAAGGTAATTGAAGATTTTGCGCCAAAACGTGAACTTAAAACTTCTAAACACTTCTGATTTGAGAAAGGTAAAAATATTGTCCCAGGCAACATCCTTACTGGCCAAATGAATTTATTTAAAGAAAAGCTTTCCATCCTTCTGCTTAAGAGACTTGCATAATCTCAAAGTATGAGAGTCTACTAATTAATAGAGTCCAGAATATTCCAGTTAATGCCTGAAGTTGTGCTTCCTAACAAAGGTATCAACATTGTAGTGTTCTAGAATAATCCGTGTGTATTCATAATATCCCCACTAGTTTTCTTCTACAGCATGTATAACTCTATTTTTAAAGCTCCTGGAATATGAAAATGCATCAGCATTTAAATGGCTTTACCTAGTAACTCTATAAATCTTTGTGTTGCAGTATGTTATGCAAAATGCATTGAAGATTTCAGTCTCAATATGGACAGAAATCTTTCATATCAGAAAGGAGTTACTGATACTAGTGCTCAACATTCTTCTCTACTTATGACTGGGGAGCACTGATGTTTTTAAGAAATTGCTCTATACGCAGAAGTGGTTTGAAATAGCAAAGTGATGCTACTTATCAATAGCAGGCCTGTCCAGGGGAATTGCTGCGTAGAGTATCAGAAATAACCTGGTCCTGAAGTGATTTAAGAAAAGATAGGAGAAATAACAATTCCAAGTGAGCCATCCTGCTTTACATAGACAACCTCATTTATGTTTCTTTTTGGACATATAGGTCATGTTTTATTATTTGCCCTCTGCATACAGTTAGCATGCAGAATCTCCTTAAATCTGTAAGTGATTCCAAGTATTTGTCACTTTGCAAGATTTGTTGCCATCTTAGTGATACACGTTTCTACTGTTGGATTATGCATTTGTGCAGCCATTACTACATCAAGGACTTTACTTGCTACAAGGGTGAATTCAACAGGTAAGACTTAAATTTGTTTCTAATCAGGGTTTTGTTTTTCAGAGCAGCAACAAGTGTAGTAACTTTGATATTTGAAATACCAGACAAGTGTATTAGTTGTTCTTGTGTAGCCCAGACTTGTCAAGGGTGGGGAAGGAATGAACTCCAGCAACTCTCTCATACCCCTTTAACAGTTACAAAATGGATTTTGCCCTGGGCATAATCACCTGCCTAGTCAAGTTTTGCTTTGTCACATTAGAAAGAATGTCTTACGGAAGATCAGTTCTTTAACATACAGTTGTGATTTGTATCTAAAGCTTGCTTGCTTGTTCTGGTAGGTCCTGAACCCCCTCACAGTTGCAAACATACAAAATAATAGCAAAGAGTAAGAATAGACTTCAGAAATTCACTTTCTAGGTCTTAGGCTCATTTGGTGCGCTTCTATCATCTTTGTTTTTGTGCTGGCTTGCCCAACACACTTTAAAAACATTTTGCAGAAAATCACACCTGCTTAATGCTTTTAGACATCCAGATATGAATTATTAAATAGAATACAACAAAACCAATAATAATAAAGACAAGACAACTCCCAAGATACTGTACATTACTGCAAGTAAGGCAAGACCTCAAAGGTGTCTCGACTGAATAGGTGACAGGATGGATGTGGCAGGACTGGATTTATGTTCTCTGGCAAAATTTCCATTGATAAAGTAGTGACTATTACATGTGAAACTTTTTGTCACTGACATGGTCTGTAGTTACGAATCTAAAAATTATAGCATCTCTGTCATCTTGACTTTTTTTGTTTTTTGAGGAACTAGCAGTTGTTTGTTTGTTTTTTCCTCCCCCCCTCCTGTGGTGCACTGCATCTGAGGTATGGAGGTATGAAAAGAAATAAAACGATGGGAGTTGAAGTCCCAAAGATTGAACAGGTGGAGGAGGAGACAGAGACTCCAAGTGGCACATTGTCACATCTGGCAGTCATGTCACCCATTTCGGTTTTGGTTTTCTGCCTCTTGTAGACCAGCTGAAGAAGCTTCGGTTCTTCCTAATGTGGCTTCCTGCTCCCAGCTCTACCCTTCTTCCACGAGATGTTATTTGTATTTCCAAAAGACTGAGTGTCTCTGAGGTTGACAAGCATTTCGTAGGTCTTCTTTCTGAAATCAGGGTTTTTTTCTCTTATCCAAGGACAGGCAGAGTTCAGTGGCTGTAGCTTCAGAACTTTGTTGCAGGCTTTAAAAAGGTTTTACAGACATCTTGTGAGGCTGATAGCATGTAGGAAGCACCAGCAGGAAATTTGTCTGTAGTTCTCAGTCTGGTGCTGCTCTTGCTGATAGATTTGGAGTCTGTTAGTAATTACTTTCATATTTTGAGTGATTATGTATTTACAGCTTGTACTTCATAGTCTCAGTCCTTTATACAGAGTTTGAATTTGGGATTGGCTTTGGGGGGTTTATATCTTTGCTCCATCCTGAAATCTTTCTTCCACTTTACCTTTTATTTTTTGTGTGTGTGCCTCTTCCTACTTGAGTTCATTGTGTACCATCTACCAAGTAGGTCCTTAATCTCCTTAACTTTTACAACTAAACCTTTACAAGTGGACGTGCCTATGCTTTGAGTGTGTGCGTATTATTTTGCCACTGAAGTTGCGCCAGGAATTCATTCTATTTGCAGTTTCATTACTACCACATCCTGCTTGAATGAAACCTCTAAGTGCAACCAAGAATGTGTCCTATATTCACACAATGCCCAAGATGTCATGTCCTTTATTAATCCTAAGGAAATAGTATCTGATTTTCTGTTTGCTCCGTGTTGCATGCTTTCTACTGTCATTTACCCGTGCTTATCTTTTCTTCCTTTTGCTGATTGTTGTACTGTGTTCTGGTGCTGTGCATCTGTAACTCTGGCCAAGCCATAATGAATTCCCTGTCTCATAGACTGGGTTGTGACACCCTCAGTAGTTCTGCAGGCCTGGAAACGAGTGAGACTCACGAGTGCAATGCTGGCTGCTATCTACCATTATCCAAATATCTGGAAATTTTGATGGTGTCTGTCCTACTTTAGCACTTCTTGAGTCCATTGAGGAGAATCTCATTCAAAGATAAACAAATGTAAAGAGACTTAGAGTACTGGCAGGACTTGGACTTGTATCTCTCTCTTTTTTTTTTTTTTTTTTTTTTTTTTTCAAATGTGTGTCACCTATGAATTACTTTGCAATTTAAGGTGGTTAGGATAAAGTCCTTATCTCAAAGTTCTTGCATTTCATATTGAGGATTTTAGATGGTAGCCATTGTTTCCAAATCCATTTTGTTCAGTTTCATATCTGGATCCTGAGTATTCAAGTTAAAGGTTTTACAAAATAGGGCTTACTGAGGAATTACAGAAATCTGGAGGAAGAGGTAAAAAAATATATCTGTCCTTGAGTCTTTTTGTGCCACTGAGCATTGTATATCTTGACTGAATATTTGGAGTTACTCCAACAGCAAGCCTTTAAGAGCACTGAAGAGGTTGTTTAAGTGTCATTCATAGAATGGTATGGGTTGGAAAGGACTTCTGGAGATCAAGTCCAAGCCCGCTGCCAGCAAAGGAATACCTAGGGCAGCCCACAGAGGAACAGATCCAGGTGGGTCTTGAAACTCTCTAGAGAAGGAGACTCCACAGCCTCTCTGGGCAGCCTTTTTCCAGTGCTCTGTCATGTTGAAGAAGTTTTGCCTCGTGTTGAGGTGGAACTTCCCATGTTTCAGCTTGCTACCATTACCTCTTGTCCTATCACAGGGCACAACTGAAGAGACTGGTAGGTTCAGGTGGACATTACCATTATTTGAGTGTGCTTTTTGGGGTGGCTAGGGATGCTTCTGGATTTAGGCATGTTCTGGAGCTCCCCTTCTTTCAACAACTGAAATACACATAGGCAGAGAGCTTGTTTCTACTGCCAGGTCTCTGCAAAATCCTAACGTTACTTTCCCCTTTCCCTTATGTCATAAACTTACATCCCCTGATTCTGAAGATCTTTTCAACTTTTTCTACAATACTTCTAAAGCTTTAAAATGCATCTTTCAAAACTTGACAGGCTTTTATATAGATTCCAGTGAAGTCATCTTAGTGTTGTTTTCTTACAGCATCTGTCTCTCGTCAGGAAAATTAAATAAAAAAGGCTGACTTTCTCATGAGTTTAAAAGAGCCAGTCCATAGGAATGCCTTCAAAAATAAGAAAGTAATCTTGTGTATTGTCTAAAAAGAGATCCTGAATCTTTTGTTTGTTTGACTTAATTTCCAGTATGCAATTGTCTGGGTTGATTTTTTTCCCCTCATTCCTTTCCATTAATCAATATGTGTGCTGTATGATTTAAGTAAGTTACATCCTAACTTCAAGGTAGTTCTCAGCAGAACTGTGCATGTACTCTTTTTTTTTTTTTTGGGGGGGGGGGGGGGAGGGGTTTGGGGTTGGGGGGGGTTGGTGGATATATGGCCTCAATACCAGAGGCATAT
>JANHFX010017878.1:0-37943 GCA_027560015.1 Chloroceryle amazona | reverse complement strand
CATAAGCTTGAGCCAGCAACAATGCCTCTTCACAGTGGACACAGCAGTCACCCAGGTTCTTCATACCCACCGGAAATATTACTGCTGTAGTGACTGTCACACTGATCCTCTTTGTAATGATACTTTTGATCTAGCAGCTAGATATGTGCCCCTGGCACTTCACCTTCCTCTCCCAACGCACATGCTCCACGTCACTAGGTTGGTCGCACAGCACCGGGTACCTCTCAAATCCCTCCCCTCCCCTATTTTCTTATGCTCCATTTTCACATATAGATGTCACTGACCTTCCTTCACCACTTGAGCCAAGTCATAGTGCTGCTAATCAGGATCTCTATATTTCAAAGTTCAGCCAAGCACAGCTATGACATTTTTTTCTAAAAGTACAAGTAAATATAAATTCTTAGATTATTTTTAAAGCTGACGATTTAGGCCTTGTCTTAGGGAGGGCTTTTTTATGCTTTAAGGAGGACACACAATTCAGTCTGATAGCAGGTACATGTACACACATGTTCTGTACTGTGTAGCTGAGCTCATCATCTGAAGGACCAGTGTCACTGCACCATGAAGAAGTCGACTTAGATGCAGTGTGCTTGCAATAAGCAGGGAAGAGCTAACTTAATTATGCTGGAGGACTAGTAGTGTGAGTGAAAACTGCTACTGCCTTAGATTTCTTGAGGAAAGACAAGATGAAAAACTTTGGACTCATGAAAATAATGCAGTTTATGCCATGGGAAATCTTCAAGAAGGGACATGGAGCTGTTATACTTAGGTTTTGAATTCATTCAGGTGAGTCATGGTTAGGTATTCAGTTTGAGATCTCAGATGTACTAAAGAATTTGCCAAATTTAAAAAAAAAAAAAAAAAACAAACAACAAAACAACAAACTAAACAAAAGCCCCGAGCAATCTGATGAGTAACCATGAGTTTTCTGGGTACCTTAAGCTCTGGATACTCTCTCCTTCCAGGGCAGCATTATAGAATGGAAACTTTGCCAAAGCCTTAATTATAGGCTAGTGCTACTATAATATAGCTCCTTAAGGTAGGTCAAAAATCTTCCTGAGCACAGTACAGTGTTCCAGCATGTACTCACTGAGGAGCAGTTCTAATGGTTTGCTGCTGATTAAGGAAAGTGATTTAGCAGTCAAAATTTTTACATGAGATTAAAAAGAAGGTGCAGTACGTTGTGCTGTTAATCTCTCTGGCAAATTGTGTTGTGTGGGTGAGACGTTTAGCAAGAACCCTCCATGTTTTCTTAGCCTGTGGAACCATCCAGGGAAGGAGCTAGCACATTTTGGGGGAGTGCTGTTCTGGTTAGTAGTAAATACCCAATATTTTCTCTCCATAAAGCATGGAAATGAATGTTACTGATCCACATATCCTCCAACTTCCTTCTATCCACAAAGGTTTCCAGAATGCATTTAGGTAATAGTACTGCTCAGTACCTGTTCTCTGCCCTTGCCTCCCTTGGACATCCAACGCATTGCCAGAGCCCTTGGGCCTCGTTTTATCCACAGCCCAGTTTCCATGTCAGAGAATGTCGATAGGGAAGCAATGTGTTGCTGTGTTGTTTTAGGGGTACATTGCTCATCTGAGATCGTGGTTGCTGAGAGCTGTAGCAGCTGTGTGGGCTGTGAGGAGGAAGGAAGAACTGAGCAGGTTAAAAGCTATGATTGTCATTCATCAAAGTTCACGATGATGCATGTGCTTTGCAAACACCAGGCTTCAAAAGATCTGTATCTCAAGCAACTCTGAGCTACAGTCTGAGCAGAGAACAAGACAGCCAGGCAGGTGAGAGAAGACACTGAGGAAGCCGGAAATAAGCTGAACACAAGTGAGGTGATGATAGACGCAGCCCTGGTGCATGGCTTGGCTCTGAGCTCCCTGGCGTGGAGGAAGCTCTCAGAGCTCTCAGAACACTTTAAAAATGAAGTCATACTGGAAATAGATTTCTTATAACCTCAGGCAGATAAGAATTGATCTAAATTCTGAGAAGCTGTGTCACTTCAGCAGACCGGACTGTGTGAGGCAGTGGAGAGTGGTGAGAGGGATGATGGAGGCAGCAGGTGCCAGCACAGTTCGTTTCCTCAGCAGTAGATGCCTTCATTCAGCCAGCTGAATTGTGCAGAATTGATTGTGCATCTAAATAGATGCTGGCTGCTGGCAGAAAAGGAAATGCACTGAAAAGATGCATGTGCTCTGTTACCCACGGGGTAACTCATTATAGCCCAAGGACACACTAGTGGAGATGTAACCTATTGCCTGGAGTGAGTGGGAAGTGAGAAAGTTGCCATTTTACTACTGTTGGTCAACCTGAACAGCAGTGCTGTCTCTTGTAAAAACAAGTGCTTCCTCAGCTGACATTGCAAAATCAGGGAGCCTGGATCTGGAAATGGCAGGCTTCTGCTGATGACACCACGGCTTGGCTGGCTATAAGGCTGCTTGCTATTTGCAGATGCTAACTATTTTGCTTCCAAATGTCTCAATTTCCCTGTGCTTCACTTGATTGCACACTGCCAGATGGCACAGCAAATTCTGCTCCAGCTCCACAAAGAAACCCCACAAAGTGGGCTTCAGACAGAAAACATGTCGAAAGCTCATATTGCAGGTAATCTTGCCTTCTGGCCAGGTATGTGGGACTCCCATGAGAAGATGATAAATAGCCAGACGCAGGAGAGATGTCTCCCAGCGCCTCTAATGCACGGAAAGGAATAAGGAGACTAGAAAGTTGACACAGAGCTGGGAAACGAAGTGAGTACGAGTGTTTTGTCTTCCTGGAACACTTCTGCCATTTTCTGGGGATTTTTGGAGAACCAACACAATTCAGCTCTATAGTGAGTAATTCAAGGGAAGGCAAGTTTCCTTCATCCTGTTGCTTGTGGAACAATCTGTTTACAAATATCTATTCTAGGTAAAAATTGTATTTTTCCATGACAAAACTTTGGAAGTGCTTTTAAAATGTTTAGTAGAAAACATAGAATGACTTCTTGATGCATATACAAGGTTTGTTCACAGAAGTCAAAATGCTTTGCAGGGTTTGTGTTCCCATCTGTCCATCCTAGCAGTACCAGGGTATTACCAGAGGCCTATAAATGTGTCAGAAAACTGACTACTTTGAACACCTGAGCTCATCTATCTACTCTTGTATCCCATCTGCACTGGCTGTCTTGGTCACACAATGAGCTGACTCCAGCTTAGGCCAAGCTTTTCATTTGTTGAAGCCCAAACCTGCAAGCATGTGAGCATCCAGCCCCTTGTGATCATTTCCTTTCATCAGCAAATAAAACACCTATGTTGTATGTCTTAAAACAGACATCAAAGCTCTACATGGTGCAGCAGATGGATCCTCAAGCACAAACAACTGCTTTCATATTTTATTTTTCCATTATCTTCTAAGCAAGCACATATTATTCCCCTTGGGGAGGTGGGAGAGAGAAGGGGAGTCTACACTTTGCCAGGCCCCTGGCAGGTTTGGATTCCCCAGATAGCACTTTTAACTCAGCAGGCATCAAGCTCTTACAACTCAAAGCCACTCTCACATCTGCTGACAGAAGTTTTTCTGGTAGTGAAAATTGAACTTGACTGCTTGAAAGCCTCTTAATTGTAACTTGTAGATTTGGAGCTACAAAGTTCTACTCCCTGCCCTTCCCACCAGCACAATACAGTTCTATGACTATTGAAAATAGATTTTTTTTAAAAAAAATTATTTGGATCATTTAGCCCAAAGATTTTTCTAAACAGGGAAAATAACTTTCTTTCATTTCTTAGGACTTGAAAGGGTCAGGGCTAGAGCCACAGAACTTATCCTCTCCTTTTCATCTTTGGCTGCAATGTCCTGGCTGCCAGGTGAAGTACTGGGAGCATCTTAATAGGCATTACCCCATATCTTTGATTCTTTTTTCATTGCTTTATAATTTATTGGCCCAGAAAATGGAGCAGAAGAGATATCCCTGTGTGGTTGCACATGCACAATTGGTGATAGACGCATGGTTGGAGTCCTTGTGTTCCAAATCAACATATTTCCACAGTTTTAACCTCAGTTAACAGTATATTATCAAACAAACTCAAATGCCAGGGGATTTTTTTTCTTTGAAGACTGAAAGAAGGCTTTTGTGTTTGGTTTGTTCTGGGTAGAGTTGGGTGGGGGGGAAGCACACTTTCCCACTCTTTTTATTTGAAAAAAAAAAAAAAAGGCAAATTATTTGCACTTGTCTTGCTCTGAGTTCAGCTTGCTTTGTTAGCTAATTACAGTTTGGGCAGGTAGGTAAATTCTGACCCACCTCGAAAATAAAAAAAAAGCTTTGGTTGGACACTCTTACTGCTCTGAATGCAGATTCTTTAGCTGGTGGATCGCTGTTTGTCCAGGTAGGTAAATTCTGACCCACCCTGAAAGTTAAAAAAAAGCTTTGGTTTGACACATCTGACTGGCATTAGGTGCTTTACAAAGAACAGTGTCAGGGTGTCAGCCTGCGAGCTGCCTGGTGCACAGAGGCTGGCCAGTGGGTACATGCTGAGGGAGGCATGCCTTGTGGCAGATAGCACAGGCACCTAACTCAGGGTTTTGGGAAAACAAAACAAAACATAAATTTTTGTATTTTACAGTTTGTGGATGAGTTTGTGCAAATGTGGCGTAAAGGGTCCTTGCTGTCTTTTGGAGGCACTCAAGTTCCTGGTGTCCTGCCTGGGGTTTCTCTTGTACAAAGAAAGCAAAAGAATTGTCTCTGTCCAGGAAGTTTGGTAATGCCATGATTCCTTGCTTGCCAGTTGCTTTTGCCTTGCTATGACCTTTATTTTGGTGGAAGTTGTGCCAACTGGCAGCAAGGTAGCTCTTACAGAGACTGTGCTGAATGCAGCAACTCACAAACAAAATCCATATAAACACCTTCTGTTTAAATGTACTTTTATAATTGTAAAGTCTGACACAGCAGAAAGGAAACCTCTAACCAGGAGGATTAAGTTCCTTGAAAGCGCTTGGGCAGAATTGCATCAGCACATGGGACTGTTGCCTCAGCACTGGAATAAATATATACCAGCCTGATCCAGTCTGCGGTGGAAGTTGTTAAAGTATAAGGTTCTCTCACCATCACCAGCCATCTCAAATGTGTAGTTCTTATTGCAAAGAGAGCATCTCCAGCCTCCTCAGTGCACATACTTGGTCCTGGTGTTAATATAATTCATTACCCTAAACAGATGACCTAAGATCTATATATTGCTTCCAGATATCCAAGAGGTCAGTTTTAAAAACAAAGCGTACAGGAAGATGACCTCAGAAGCAGGCTAAAATATCAGTTTTGTACCACTGCAATGTCCAGTGACATGTTGCTGCCTGACCCGGCATGTAGTTTCTTCTATTTGTTTAGTTGTGAGGGATTTTTTTCAACTGCTTTTTTGGGTGATGTTTTTTCCTACATGTGTAAATGTTTGCAAGGTGATTTCACGTTGATCTTAGTTTAAAAAAACAAACAAAAAAAAAAAACAACAAAAAAATGCAACAAACAACAGAACCACCACCCACAGAAGAACCTAACAAGTTTATGGAAGTGCAAAAGGATCAAGAGCTGCCTTTGATCAAATGTGTGAAAAGCCATAGTCATCAGTTTTTCTCTCTGAATATGGATGCTCCTCTTATTATAAGGATGCTGCCATGAGTTACTCCAGTACTGGTGCTGCCTGGGAGCTGGAAGCGGTGGCACAGGAATCTCTGGATCTGGCAGAAGCAGGTAGCCACGGGGCTCTCCTGAGCATCAGGGACTGGAAGGCCTGTCAGTGCTTCTCCAACTCTTCCCATTTGAAGCCCAGTGTATGCTAGAGAGGAGGTGGAGACAGAAAAGGTTTCTCAGGCCATGAATCTGCCTTTCAACAATGGTCGGGTGACTATGTCTCAGAGAGACAAAGCCAACTCATATGTGTGAGAAAAGTGGTAGGGTGCAAAGGATGGGGAGCATCACTGATTTTGTTGGCTGGATGGTGGGGAAGGAGCTGTGGGGCTGCATTCACAGGGCACCCAGCCAAAGGTGACTCCTACTCCCACTTGAGGGTTTGGATGTTGCAACTTTAATTAGAAGGGAAAATGTTGATACCTTGTTTATTTTTCCACATGCAAGCTAGGTGCTTTCTCTGTCACTTTTATTAGAGGAACTGAATCAATTTGAGTTTTGTTTCTTGTTACTTTTAAGCAATTTTGATGTCCTGGTTTACTCACTACTGTGATACAGCAGCATTCAAGTCACGAACACCTATTGATATAATTGTGTGCATGACTTTTTGGATGAGATTCAAAAGAAAAAAACCCCATGGGAACACTTTTATTTTCTGTGGAAACATAAGTGGTTAATTTTGAACTGGAGATGTAGTAATGAGATGAAATCAAGTGTGATAAGGTAAGTAAAAATATTGTTTTCGTGCTAATGCTTTGTCCTAGAAAACTTCATTTTAAGATGCACTTTTCTCTTTGACTTTTTTTCACCTCTTTTTTTTTCTCATCTCCAACAAATAAATCATGGCTGTCAACATGTCGAATTAATTTGCCATCAGAGCATTATTACATTTTCTGAAGGATGAGAAACACTAAGGATTTGCTAGGACAGAGCTGAGTAGAAGAGAGTTAAAAACAAACAGCAGCATCTATGTAAGGATTCAAGTTATTTGTCTACGTCCCAGCTGTTGTCATGGCAAGCCCCTCATTATTCCTGATGATGTAGCATGGGTGTATGGTTAAGGACAGAGAGGTGAGAGGCATGCCCAGCAAATACCCGCTTTCTCCTTGGCATTGCTGGGTGAGATGTGCTGCTTCTGGTGCTGGGCAGGAGGGGCAAGGGGAGTAACAGGACCCATGCCTCTGTTTGCACAATAGTGGTGATACTGAGCCTTTGAGAGGGATCGTGGTGGCTGAGCTGGGAAGAGCCACCTGCAGCCAGAACTGGAAGCAGGGTGGCCACAGGTATCTCATGATGCATGGCCTCAGAGGCAGCCTGCTCTGTCCTGTGCATCACGGTGTGTGGTGCTTCCTGAACACTCACTGCGGGGGGGGACAACTCAAATCACTTTGCTTTTCCCATCAATGCACCATAGAGGAAAACCTCCCAGAAAAGTCAAGCTACTGTTGGGTTGGTGTAGGTCTGGAACAGGCAGCTGGAGACTCAACCTGCAATGCTCTGCAATACTCAAACCAAATGCTTTTGGTTTAGATAAAATGCTCTAAACTAAGGTGCTAAAACATGTCCGTAGTTTTCAGTGGTCCTTGCTGTCTACAGTGTTCCTGTGATGCTCACAGGTAGTGAATTTTTGGTGATAAAAGCTCCTGAACAGACAAAATTCTCACTTCTTTTTTTTAAAAGCATTTGAGTTAAAAGGTGATGCCAAGTGGAGCTTTTTGACATGAGTGTAGCTGGTCATGACACCAGAAAAAAAACATCCCCTTGGTGAGATCTGCTGGAAACTATTTGTATGGTGAATTTGTTGCATTAATACAGTTTGGGTAATGGATTGTGTCTGGAAACAAAACTTTCCAGACAAAAGGAATAATGTTCTATATCTGGCACAAGAGAAATTCACATTTTCCATTTCCTAGAGTGGAACAAAATAAGCTTAAAATTAGTAAATCTGTTAGTCATTGCATTATGAATGGCATGTCTGATAAATGCCACTGCTTGGGGAAAAATGTTTCTTATAACAACATACAGTTTTCTAAATAAAATGCATCTGATGCTTGACAAATGGATCTTTCTGTAGCAAGATGGAGCATTTGGCATCTCGCACTTGAGCATCCTCCTTTGCGTGTGACAGAGGATTTGGTCTCAGATGACCAACAGGAGTCAGCAGCAAGGAGTCCCTGGACTTTGCTGGGTTGGATGTATCTGTAAAAGGTGCTGCAGGCTGAGCTCAGGGCAGCAGCATGCTGCCCCGAATGGTTTGGTGGGAAGCTAACAGAGCTCAGGTGTACTGACAGCGCTGGTGCGTCTGCCATGATAACTTCTCAAAACTCATGAGTTTTATAGCAGTTTGGGATTTCAATGAATGAACTGTTCTCCCATAGTAAGTTTGGGTATCCTCAAGTGGTTTTGTCTGGATCTGAAATTTTATTTTTAGCTATCAGCTTTTCATTTATTGTCATCCCATTTTCTGAGGACATTTGCTTTTCAATAATGACAAGGCATAGGTTCAGACAGGGATTTTTAAAGAAGGAAAATATAAAGAAGGAAAATATAGTTTGTTAAAACATCTCATTAATGAAGTCCAACCCTTCTACAAACATTGTGATTAAGCTCACCTCACTGTTTGCTTGTGGTGGTGTTATCTCTGGACTGTGACCAAATATGGTTAATTGCAGGCAACAAGTAAAGTATGGACAACCGAGGTTGCATTTTCAGCCCTGACTGAGAACCAGCATGGGCTTCAGCCTTGTGTTTTGACTGAAGAAAAATGGAAATATGAATTTAGCAACAGTCCTTTATTTAAAGCAAGAGAAAAGCGTGGCAGCCTGATTTAAGGAGGGACAGTTTCACTCTGTCTCTAGCCTATTATTTTGAGTGGGAGGGATTTAAAAAACTGGGAAGGCTTGCTTGCCTGGGAGGAAAAGAAATGCCTAAAGTAACAAAAATATGTGGTGTGGAGAAGATGTCCATGTGCACATATTTAAAGCATATGTGCATAAATATACATCTAAAAATAAAACAATGGAAGAGGAGGAAAGGCGAGGGACCTGAGCAAGTGGCAACCCTGCTGAGCAGGGCTGGTGAAGGCAGTGGGAAGCACACCAGAGGTAGCTTCTTGCCCACTGATCCGCAGCATCCACACACAGCTGGCAGGTGCTGTGAAGGTGCAACATTTCTGTAATCTGCATCTGCATTTTTGACTTGGATTTACCAGAATTCCTTACAGGTGGAAATTTTGTAGATGGAAAGCAGGACAGAGCTTTTGTCATCCAGCAGTTTCCCTCTTCAGGGATCATAATGCAAGAAGATTCTTGCTTTCTTGCCAGTCTAGGAGCTGATGGTGTAATATAAAGAAGTTTCACGACTCTCAGAAGGCCATGAGATTATGTGGGTGTGCCTTTCACGATCACAGCTATCAGCCAATCTTCTGAACTTCAGAGAGCTAGTTCCTTCTCCTGAGCTTTCTACTGAACTTACACAAGTGTTATAGCTCCATCTCTCTTTCTTTTATGTCTGCACCAAAAAAATAGGACAATATGCTGAGGGTCTGGGTTTTAAGGCTAGCAGTATAGATACTGTGAATCATCAGAGCATTTATATCAGTGGATTCATATGAAACTCTTGGGCTATGCTTCAGTATTACTCTCCCCATCACTGCCACATGAGCCATTGGCTGATATGTTCTCCAGCTCTGACTTTTTCAGAAGCCTGGCGCTCCTATCTCCAGACGAC
This sequence comes from Chloroceryle amazona, assembly GCA_027560015.1. Lineage (NCBI taxonomy): Eukaryota > Metazoa > Chordata > Aves > Coraciiformes > Cerylidae > Chloroceryle > Chloroceryle amazona. The sequence continues at coordinate 28,560 of JANHFX010017878.1, read as the reverse complement.
TGTCAATAAAATTTTGTCGGAAGTGCCAACAGCCTATCTACCACAACTAATCACTTCCAGCATGCATGTGAGGTTTGCTTTTAGCAATGTCATAAGGTGGAGCTACAGCCTCTGGCACTTCTGGGAGGCTTTGTCTCTGTCACACATTAAGTGCACCGAAGACAGATGATAGCTTCAAAATCATCATTGCCTCTAATTACATCACGACTAACCTCTGTGAGAGGTTTTCTAGGTAAGTGAGAGACAAGGACTCTCTCACGAGAAAGTTACAGTTAACGCATGATGCTGATATAGATAAGGAAGAGAAGAACTTGCCTTGAAGAACGGAGCAGCCCAGCAGTAGACTCTGTGTTCTTAAGCTTTGTTTCACTGCTCTCCTCCTCACCTTCGTGTTGCAGGCCCTGCTCTGAGGTAAGGATTTAAGTGCTGATTAATTGAATTTATGTAAGCTCAGTCCAAGGCAAGTCTAGTTAAGCCTGATGCTTGCAGGCAGGCTGCTTCCCACCAGTCCAGCCCTCCATCTCCTAACCCCCATGCATTGCTAACATGCACTTGTGCCATCTGCAGGCAGCTATGGGCACTAACTCCATGTAGGTATTAAGAGCAGATTTCATTTGAAATGGAAGAAATTTACTTATTATTTTTTGGCAAAATGGGATTTCTTGTCCACCAGTTGAGCAGTGACATGTCTCTGCAGCACATGCTTCTCCTCCAGACCAGAGAACAAACTGGGTAGCAGCTGTGTTAGAACAGCAGACAGTGCTCAGGAACTACAGGGACAGGCACAGTGTGAGATGCTGTATGGGATGGATCTGAACTCGGCGCCAGCTGCAGCAGTGGTGCTGCTGTACAAAATTCTGTGGTCACGGTCTTCTCATTTTCAATACATTTGTGGTCCAGAGGTACCGAGTAAGTTGGCTCCAGTGCCACAACAAAGCAGAAACCCCCAGAATTTTGCTTATCCAATACAACCTCTGTCTTTGTTTTTCTACACTTGTTTTTGGATAGGGAGATGCTTCAGTCATTTTAATCTGTTCTTAATTCACACAGATCACTATTGTCTCCAATGGCTAGTGACCTGCTACACCACTTAGACACACACAAGACTATGGAGCCAGATGGGATACACTCAAGGGTACTGAGGGAGCTGGCAGAAGTGCTCACCAAGCCACTTTCCACCATTTATCAGCAACCTTGGCTGACTGGGGAGTTCCTAGTTGGCTGTTAAATTAGAAAATGTGACACCCATCTACAAAAAGAGCCAGAAGGAGAATCTGAGGAACTACAGGCCTAAAGTCTGACCTCAGTTCTGGGGAAGGTTATGGAGCAAACCATCTTGAGTGCCATCATGCAGTACATACTGCATAACCAAGTGATCAGGTCCAGTCAGCTTGGGCTTATAAAATGCAGGTCCTGCTTGACTAACCTGATCTCCTCCTATGGCAAGGTGACCTGCTTAGTGGACGAGGGAAAGGCTGTGGATATTGCCTACTTGGACTTTAGTAAAGCCTTTGACACAGTTTCTCACAGCATTCTCCTAAAGAAACTGTCTGCTCATGGCTTGGATAGGCAAACACTTCACTGTGTAAAAAAAACATCTGGCTGGCTGGGCCCAGAGAGTGGTGGTGAGTGGAGTTAAATCCAGTTGGTGGTCAGTCACAGGTGGTGCTCCCCAGGTCTCAGCACTGGAGCCAGTTCTACTGAATACCTTTATCAATGATCTGGACGAGGGGATTGAGGGCAAGTTTGCAGATGACACCAAGTTGGGTGGGAGTATTGATCTGCTTGAGGGTAGGGAGGCTCTGCAGAGGGGACCTGGACAGGCTGGATCAATGTACTAGGGCCAGTTTTATGAGGTTCAATAAGGCCAAGTGACAGGTCCTGCACTTGTGCCACAACAACCCCATACAATGCTACAGGCCTGGAGAAGAGTAACTGGAAAGCTGCCCAGTGGAAAAGGACCTGGGGGTGTTGGTCGACAGCCACCTGAATATAAGCCAGCAATGTGCCCAGGTGGCTATGAAGGTGAATAGTGTTCTGGCTTTTATCAGCAGTAATGTGGCCAGCCCGAGAAGGGAAGTGATAGATCCCCCTCTACTCGGCACTGGTGAGACCACACCTTGAATACTGTGTTCAGTTTGGGGCTCCTCACTAGAAGAAGGACAGTGAGGTGCTGGAGTGTGTCCAAAGAAGGGCAATGAAGCTGGTGAAGGATCTAAAGAACAAGTCTTATGAGGAGCGGCTGAGGGACCTGGGGTTGTTTAGCCTGGAAAAAAAGAAGGCTGAAGGGAGACCTCCTCTCTCTTTCTCTCTCTCCAGCTACCTGAAAGGAGAAGAGTCTAATTTCATCATGACACAGAGAATTGTCTACAAACATGTAGTAGTGCACAAGGAGTGCATACTGCAGCTGTGGCTGCTGGTAGCTGAGAGGCTGTGCCAAAGGCTGCTTGACACTAGTTGCTTACTGGTGTTCCTTAAATATTTGCTCAGGCCACTCAAAATGCTGGGTTAAATGCAGTCAACTAGTTATAGCTGTTTGCATGTAGGAGCTGGTCAATGTTTCCTGGAAGAAAAGAATCACAACTTGTACCTTTGCTTCAAGGCATTTCAGATGCTGAGTGCCCTGTCTGATATTTGTCCACATACTGTGAATCATCTCACATTCTTTTGCTTTTTCTCCCATGCAGTGTGAGTGTCAGAGCAAAGAGAAACCTGACAAAAAAATGCTAGCTCTAGGTGGAGTAAACCCTCTCATAGGCTGACTTTTCTGTACTTTCTGTTCCTAAGCCTCAAGGTTTCATTTCTCTGTGTTCAGTGGTGATCAGAGACTAAGGATAACCTAGGTGTACTAACTTGGGGTACTAACCTCCTATACTAACAAAGGAATGATATTGTCCTTCAGTTTATAAAGCTACAAACAAGCTATTACATAGCCCAAGCAGCTATCTAATATATAGGGCCCTGTGGCATCACTTCTGCTGAAGAAAATACAGGTGATAGGGCTCACGCTTGCCTTTGATGTCTGGTTTAGTTTGCAAATAGAGAAAATCTTTCCTTCTTGACCTGGAGAAGAATTGAGCAGGTGGCAGTTTTCTTGCTCACCACTTCCAAACCATGGGGATGAGGAACCCAGAGCTATGGTGTGAGAGGTGCCAATGGACTGTGGGGTGCAAGGATGGCCAAAGTGGCCATCACCTGAGGTGACAAAGAGCAGGACAGATGCCAGAGAGCAGGTGCTATGTGTTTCTGATGTGCAGACCCTTGTAGGGATGACAGCAGCCAGGTTTTGTGCTGGCCAAGCTGTCAGGGTGCTTCACTGCCTTGTCCTTGTTGGGCTGATCTGGTTCCACTGCTGCTTCTCAGGAGCAATTGCAAAAGCTCTGGCTGTGCCCTCAAGGCAATAAGTGAGGTCTGACTTTCCTTACAGTGCACTGGGAGAAAATTTACTCCTGCTAACATGGTTAAATCCATGTAAAATTGGGGCAAGGAGAGATGAGATGCTCAGGACAGTGCAAATCCATGCCAGTGCTTCAGCAAAGGCTGCAGGGGCACAGATGCACATCCAGCAAAAGTGTCCCAGGGGCATTCCTGGCCTTTTTGCGCTGTTGTGGGTCTGTGAGCCAGAAACACAAAGGATTTCAGAGGTTTCAAAGGGTGGCAATTTGTTCATACTCCTTCCATCTGGTGTTTGCTCAAGGGGAAAACCAGCACAGCAGGAATATGTATGCAGCTGCTTCTGCAGAAAAGCTTATCTGTGCCTCACACTGTAAAACATGCAGCTTCTTCAGAAGAAGAAAAGTGGGAAAAAAAAATTAGGACTAGTGTTGCCTCTGAAAGACTTTGTCGATAATGGAGGCAAGGTTGGGCCATGAGTGATGTGCAGGCACAGAATCACAGAATCACACAGAATCACAGAATATTCATGCTTGGAAAGGATCTCCTAGATCACCAAGTCCAACCATATTCATAACAAAAAAAAAAAACACCTAAAAAGAGCCCAGTCACCTAAATACCTGAACACTCTGATCAAACACGACTTCAAAAACACAAAACACAAAATAACCCCCTACATGGCTGCAACTTGAGCATGTCCTGAAGCACCAGGTCTACCCCTTTCTTAAATAACCTCCAGGGACGGTGACTCAACCACCTCCCTGGAAAGGCTGTTCCAGTGCCTCACCACTCTTTCTGTAAAGAATTTCTTCCTAATATCTAATCTAAACCGCCTCTGATGCAACTTCAGAACAGGAAGCTGTAGGTTGCATTGGGCAGGAGAGTGAGCATATAGCTTTCATTATTTTAGTTAAATTAACTGAAAGTTATTTTTCACTTTTGCTTCTTAGGATAGAAGGTTTCCCTTCCCCCATAATCTGACTTTTCTCCTGAATGGGTGCTTTTTTGAGAAAGTCCTTCCTAGCACATGAAGGACCTTCTTCTCCCAACCTTACCTAGCAATTTAGTGCAAATTCCTGATAGAATAGAGGGGACATTTGGATGGCTCACTCTTTCTGCATCATTAGGGAATCTTTGATCTTTCTTTCTCTGGCAATGCTGCCAGTGAAATTGGTCTCTAAGCATGAAGCACCTTTGCTTCTCACTGTACTGGGAGATCTGCCAATAAAAATGTGGGTATAAAATTCTCTCTGAGGTGATTGGATTCAGTGGAGGAAAAGCCAAAGATTCAATATTACTTTTGCTTAAGCAACGTACTTCCAAATGAGAACAATGCAGACATATTAACTTTTCAATAGCTGAAACACTGGGAGGATGAATAAACCTCCGCCACTGTGGTGATGCTGTGGTGGCTTCCAAAAGCCCTTCCTGCCTGATGCCACAGCTCTTCATGGGTCACTACCATTACAAACCCTCTGCTGTCCTGCTCTTTTTTGGAGATCTTCTCATTTAATGGCTGTGGGCTCTTTGATACTGGGGATCTTGTTTGATTAGATATGCTTTGTAAGTATAACTTTTGAGTTTTGCCACCTGATTGTTTGGATTATGGTTTGTCAGGCCCACATTTCACCAACCCCCCTCCCCCCCCGCCCCCGCAAGGTGAGAGGAGCTGGCCACTGCAGGCAGATGGGGAAGTGAAGGGGAGCATTGTCTGAGAACACCTTGCTCAACGAGGGGTGCTGCCATGCCGTAGGGAGAGAAGGCACAAACTACTGACCACTCTTCCGCAGCACAGATGAACTGTGTCCTGAGGTCAGTTGTGATGTGTGTTGCACAATATCCAACAACCTCTGTCTTACTGCTGCAGCAACAGCAGAGGTTGCACAGTGAGTTGCAGATATAACCTTATACCTAAGCCGGAAGAGGGGTATTTTTGTATTATCTTGTTCTTCCACGGTTGGGTGGAACAAGTGACAATGAAACCTGCTCAGTTGTATGCTCTCATTTTGTACATCCTGAAACTTACATCTCTGCATGTGGTCTCTTTGGAAAGATGCCATTTTGATTTCTTAATGAAATCTGGCATGAATTTCAACTTTTCTGCATTGCAAAGGATGAGAAAGTTTACAGTATTTTCCACTCACTAAATACTGCTATCATGATTGCAGCATCAAAACACGGAGGGGTCTGTGGTGCTTTTCTACTGCACTGTTTTCATAGGTTTTCTTCTCATAATATTTTATTTTTATGAATATATAGCTTTTGTAATTCCACCTGCTTTAAGTGAGATCTTCAGGCAGCATCTTTAAATCCTCCTTCAAAATATGTCTGAAGTGTTATTTTAACTGTACCTTGCTCAAGATAATCCTTTCTTTTAAAAGTTGCATGTAATCTCACCTTTTCATAAACCTTGACAGCAAAAAAAAAAGTGCCTAATCCCCTTTAGACAACCTGGAGAAAAACTGTGCAGAGCCCCTTGAGTGCATGGCTCCTTCTGGCTGTGCACAAGCGGTACAAATTTCCACAATGGTCATCCTCTACAGAAGTAGAGGAGAATGGTGCTTGCTAGTGCATTCATCCAAAACAGTGATCCAAGTGAGCACAGCCCAGCTCCTGTGGAGCCCTGGAGGTGCCCAATCTGGCTCAGCAGCTTCCTGAGGAGATCAGCTGCAGAGCACACTGGAACGGGAGACACACTCCTGGGGAGAATAGGTCTGAGCTTGGGATCCAGAGTCTCTCCTTCCTCCCTCTCCCTAAATCCTGGAGGTATGCGTCCAGTCCAATGGCTATTTTCAGAATACAATTAACATAGGCAGGATAAGATTGAACTTCTTGTAAAATGTATTTTTAGCTGATTGCATTTGACTTGCTGGTGGTTGCATTGAGAGGTTACAGCAATTGTTTAGGAAATGAAAGATAAGGATTTGATTGCATCCTCAAAATAATGTCAACTGTATCACCTGCTTTCCAGGACAGCACCTTGCAAGCTGGTCTGGGTGTGCCTCAGCAGCTACATGTCAGCTCAGAGTTTTGTTGCTCTACTGAGAGCAAAATAGAGGCAAATGCCAGAATTCACATCTCCCCTTCCAGAACACGATCCCCATCCACAACTTGATGAACGTGGCCTCTTCAGTCCTCTGTGGATCCAGGGGGACGTTGTGACCCAACCTCAGGAGAAGGTACCACAAACGTGGTGAGAGCAGCAGCCTGCTCTGTGGAACCATGCCTAAGGAAATGGGTGGTGAAGGCTTGAAATGCTTAGGGTCAAGAAGATATTTTCCTTGGGGCTTTCTGCATCTCTAAGGCTTTGAATGATGGCTGTCAGGGCAGTGGCATGGCCAACTCTCCCAGATGTCCTCAAGTGTGGTGGGCTAGTAGCCATGTGGAGGACATGGGTTTGTTGCTCGGAGGTATTTGTGGCTCCAAGGGACACTGCTGTCCAGGCAACCCTTTCTGGGAACACAGGTGTTGGGCAGTGGGGGGCTGACAGCAGCAGCAAGTCACCAAGCTGCTGTGGGCTGTTCTGGGTGCACACATGTGCCACTGACAGGGCATGAACAAACCCAGGATCAATGCGCAGATTAGTCTAGACACCTCACATTTAGCCACTAACATTTTTTTTGTTTTCTTTTGCCTTTTTTTTTTTTTTAATTGCAATTTTGGATGGGTTTGGACAATGTGCCAAGATCACCCACAAAACCTTTGAAGGGTCCCTGTGCAGCAACTGCCTGCTGGCTTAAGGTACTCGGGTGTGGAGGACTTCTGATGGCGCAGGATGTGTTCCATGACAGAGATGCTGTTAGTTGTGAAGATATCTCTGTTAGTGAACCCAGGGCAGCACAGGTGCCTGAGCCAGCTTCAGGTGAGAGTGGAGATATTCCAGAGCAGAGTTGGCCCCTCATTTATGCCTGCATGGAACAAAGCTGAAGAAAAGTAGAAAAACCAGTCCAAGCATTCCTTAGAGCAAAAAACTGCCTGCATTGTTGTTCCTTCTCAGGGAAACACATGATAGTTATTCCTCCCCTAAGTTAATGTGGCTTTTTAATCTGTGGAGACAGGACCAGCAATGTACACAGGCAGGCTCTCTCCTCCTGGGAGCAGGAAGGGAGAAATGTGATGGCTCTGTCATGACCTGGGCTCCTGTACCACTGCTTGGGGCAAAACTTGGCTTTCTCTCCTTGGGCTGGCTTCACGGCAAGGGGAGGACTGGGGGCTTGTTACCCATGTAAACACAGTCTTTAAAAAAATATTTTCACAGGACTGAATGTTTGTAGGGAAGTGTGGTGGGTAAAGAAAAACAAAATCTTGTTTTTTACTTAACAGATTACTGATTTTAGGGGAAAAAAAAATTACCATTTGTTAAAGAAGGTAATTGAATATTTTGTGAGCAATGTGCCCCACTTCTGGGTGCCAAGGGCCAGTGCTGCTGGTGGCTATCGAGCTGTGGCCACCTGCGTACCCAGCACCAAGTCAAGACCATTTAATGTGACTACTGTGCTCCTGTCCCAGGAAACACTCATTCCCCAGCAATACTGGAGCAATTGTGAAACAACACTGTTAGCCTGTAGGAATGTGTCCAGGAAATTTATGGCCATCTCTATGTACCTGTAGAGCGTGACTGTGACTTTTTAAATGAGGTTCTGCTTATTGTTAGGTAACGCTGCTGCTTTCCATGTGTGCTTGCAGCAGCACCTGGGGGACAGAGCAATGGGGACAGTAGAGTTGTGCTGCACAGTGGTGAGAAAAAGAGTTGGTCCTTTCCCTGCAGGCACTGTGCCATGCATCACCCAAAACACTGTTACTGGAAAGGGGCTGGAGCCACAGCACAGGTACTGCAGGAGCTGATAGCTGCAGCTTGCTCTCTGTAGATGTAGTCTGGAGTGGATGTGAATTTGTAGCTATTGGTATAGCCTTCCCAAGACACCTGGTGAACGGTCAGAAGAATAAAATGCAGCATTGATCACCTATCTGGTCATTAAAGCAATGAGTGCTTGCTGATTTGGGATGATCTGAACCATCATTGTAAAAAAAAAAATACTCCAGTCTTTGTGCCTCTGCCAAGCCAGCACCTTTGGATTACTCTTCAATAAGGGAATTGCATTTAACCTTCTTATGGGGATTGGAGGCATCTCTGTCCAGCATCTCTTCTAAATGCTGCAGGTGTCAGCACATTTTTAATTTTACACTGGGGGGGCAGGGTTCAGTCGAAATTGTATTTCAATGGCAGGCTGCAAATTGCAAGGCAGTTTCTCCTGCTGGTGCAAATCCACACAGCTCTGTTTAGTTTGCTGCAGCTCCACCGATACTTGCCAGCTGCATCTCTGACCTGTGGCATTCCTCTTATTGCTGCAGCCAAGAGAACCTTTATTTTGTGGCTGCATAATAACAGAGGTTGTGCAAATGTAGGGGAGCAGGTAGTCCACATCATTGCTTTTAGGAACTGGATATACTTGTATTAGTGCTGGGATATCAGCAAGTGAATTAGTGTCACCTTCTTGGCCAGGTTGGCTGAATGTTACGTGCAATTCAAAGTACTTTTATTTTTGTCTATCCAACCTAAGTTTCATTTGGAGAAAACCAGTGCTGTGGTTTTCCTGAAAGCCCGACCTTCGTAAGAGGACTTGGATAACCACCAATCCAAAGTCATTTATATGGCATTTGGGTTGAAATGGAGGCCATTTACCAAAAGGGCCAGCCAAGACCTTTAGCAGTAGAGCTGTTTGGTGGGAAAGCTTTGTTGGGATGGGGAACAGAGCTGGAGAAAGGCTCAAAGCCCTGGTCATCCATTTGTTCCCTTGTCTTGGCCAGAAGGAAGGAGAGGTGAGCAGGAAGCTGCAGCCTGGTGCCTGCCATGAGCTGAGCCCAGATCAGGTCACCGTTGGATCACAGGAGACCAAAAGCATGTTCTGCATTATTTCACCCTCCCCCTGAGCTGCCCTGAACAGCCCCTTAATCTCTTGCTCAGGAGCTCAGCAAGACTTTGCAAGTAGGAGTTTCCATAACTTTCTGGTGATTTTCCCATTATATGTATGGGAAGGTGCCAAAGGTAATGATCTGGACAGAAATATCTTCATCTATTTATGTACAAGACCCCAGCAGTGGTCTTTCTAAGAAAGAGCAACAATTCTTTGAAGGGGGTAAACTGTATTCTCTACTCCTCATAGCTACTTCAGTATTTCTTTCCTCAAAACAACAAGACAAATTTAAAAACCAAAGACCTCCATACAACCACCAGGAATATGGTTTCAAGACGTCTGCAAACTCCTGTGTTTGTGAAATGTCCCTTGTCACCTTCTGAAATAAACCTGCATTTGTTTTCTGAGGGATATTGTCACTCTACATGTTGTCATTGTACTGAGGAAAATTAAACCTTTGGCTACTGACAGATCTGAGAGGGCAAAGAAACTCATGCCTGGAGTGGTTTTGTAGCATTGAACCTAGTCTTTCTATATTGCCATTGCTATATAGAAACAATAACACCCTGTCAGACTCAACTCTCAGGTCCCACCAAAGTCAAATAGAAGTTACACAAATGCTTCTAAAGAAAAAGGAAACTGCTCTTACCTAATGAAGACATAGTCTTTCTCTCAGCTACAGTGGTGCCATGCTGGTGTGATGGCAGGGGAAATGAGGTCCCACACAGACCCTGAGATCTCTTAAAAATAATCCTTTCTTTGGTTTGCCCATCCCTACAGCTGAGTCCTCTCTGGAGCTGCAACAACTGGAGCAGTGCAAGGAGGCTATGGGCTGAGAGGAAGCAGGAGTTAGTCACAGTATTCCATTTTTCTTACCCATCACAGGATGTTAGCCAGTAGGATCCTGTTCACGGATCTCTTGCTGATTTTAGGCATATGACTGCCAATATCAGCTTTCTGTGATATAACAAGAATAAAGCAAACCTTAGAGGTACAAAGGTGTTTCTACGGGGGTCAAAGGGAGACTCACCCATTATCCCTCTACAGAAGTGGTTCACTCCCTGCCAGGAAAACATTGGACCCTTTATTAGGTTGGTAACCTCCCTGCTGCATTTGGAATGGTAGGTTGACACCTCATCCTTCACCTGCCTTGGGGTTGGATAGGTTCTTGTCACCCACTGGCTGCTGCTCCCTGTGACGTGCTCTTGCCTTTTGCAGGGAAAGGCTTGTTTGCTTGTTTCTGACAGCTTTTCCAGGAGGATGCTGTGGGAGACTGTGTCAAATGCTTTGATGAAGTCGAGGTAAACCACATCCACAGCCTTCCCCTTGTCTACCAGACAGGTCACCCAGTCATAGAAGAAAATAAGATTAGTTAGGCAGGACCTTCCTTTCCTAAACCCATGTTGTCTGGGCCTGATCCCCTGGTTGTCTTGTATGTGCCGCTTGATGGCACTTGGGAGGATCTGCTCCATAACCTTGCCAGGCACTGAGGTCAGGCTGACAGGCCTATAGTTTCCTGGATCCCCCTTTCGGCCCTTCTTGTGGATGGGAGTGACATCAGCTAACCTCCAGTCACATGGGACCTCCACAGTTATCCAGGACCTGTGATAAATGATGGAGAGCAGCTTAGCCAGCTCTTGTGCCAGCTCCCTAAGCACCCTAGAATGAATCCCCTCTGAACCCATTGGCTTGTTAGGGTCTAAGTGGCACAGCAGGTCCCTAACTACTTCCTCCTGGATTACAGGAGGGATATTTTGCTCCCCATCCCTACCTACCAACTCAGGAGCCCAGTTGTCCTTAGGATAGTCAATCTTTTCATTAAAGACTGAGGCAAAGAAGGTGTTGAGTACCTCAGCCTTTTTCTTGTCCTCTAGTTCCTCAAAGTTCCCCCCCTTTGTCCAATAAGCGTTGAAGATTTTCTCTGGCCATACTTTTGTTACTAATGTATTTATAAAAGCACTTTTTATTATCCTTAACAGATTTGGCCAGATTAAGTTCTAACTGAGCTTTTGCATCTCTAATTCTCTTTCTACATGACCTTACAGTATCCTTAAACACTCCCTCCCCATTCCTACTTGCATCCCAAAGGAAAAGCACAGTCACCAGGTCCACACTAAAGCAATGCTTCTCTTTCCCAACACTGCTGGATATACAGCCATGGGAAGAGGAAGGCTAGGCCAGGAAATGATATGATCTAATTTTGTCCCAGATTTCTCTGACAAGGAGGAAGCAGGACCTGACCGCTCACTCTCTGCTGTTGCTGACCATGCACGCTCTCCTTCTGTCCACTTCCTCCTCCCCCCTCATCTCCTTTTGGACCTTCTCCAGGCTTGAGGCAGCACCTTGCAGCACGCTCTAACTGCCCTGAGGTAGAGTTGGGTGAAGCCTTCCTACTACTCTAACTCTATGGTTGATCCTTCTGCATTGCCAGATGTAATCAATTGATCAAGGAGTGGACTGTTTTCTTCATTAGCCACAGACCATCTTTATAGCAGCATCTTTTCTCAATAATGGTCTGGTGTTCAGTTAAACTCCTGGGACACTCTTCTGTGATTTGGATGAATCACACACCTAGGCACAAGATATCTTTTTGTACTGGTTGAGCTTGGCTTCAGGCTGATGCCACTGGAAACACTTCCCCCAGAACTGTAGGAGTAATCCCACACTGTCACCAATCCCTCCTCTGAACTTTGGACATACCTTCAACTTCTCCAACTTCCTTGTCTCTACAAACACTGTGCCTCATGGTAGGCATTAGAACACAACTAAAAGTTCTCAAAAGGGAATGCTATTTGGTGCTAGGGGGTGCATAAAATCAGAAAGTATTAGATCTGCCTCAAGGCTTCCCAGAAGCAAAGTGAAAATTAATTTTGCTGCCCTGGAGAAGAGAAACTGAATGGCAAGGAGCACACAGGAGATGGACCAGAAGCAAGTCAGATTTTTCCAGGGCATTGAGCACAGCTCAGGAGAGTCACCAGCACTTCCCACTCTCTCCTCCAGTGAAGTCCACTGTTGTATCCATCTCCTGCCTTGGGCCAGCCTGGGAAATTATCCCGTCTTGTTAACAGCCTGCTTCCTCATTTTGGATGCAGCAATATCATGGGCAATGAAAACAGGGGCTATATCCCATACCCCACTGACAAGACAGAATAAAGCTCCTGAAAGCAGGATACTGTTTTCATGCTTTCATTTTAATACCTCAATGGCTGCTTAAATTCTCCACTCCAGCAGCCGTCATAGCAACAGCACCTGGTAAAGCTGAACAGCATCAGCCAAGGAGGGGTTGTCTTTATCCCTGCTTGCTGCTGAGAGTCTTGGGGCAGGGAACTACTGCCACACAAGGCACCAGTGCAGGTCTGCCATGGCCCCAGAGATAGAGAGTATGTTGTGCCACATCACTGGCATCATCTGAATGAGTTTAAATGCAGCTGCCTTGCAAAGTTAATAAATTCATTTTATAGGTTCCAGGTGGGCTTTAATGAATCCTCCCTTTGGCTAACTGATGACTAAAACCACTTCTTTCTTCAATGGAAAACAGTTTTTTAGGGTTTGGGTTTTGTACTGTCTTTTTAGGTGATGGACAGGAGTTAACTAGGGCTGCCTGTAGCAGGCTCTTTGCATGACGTTTGAGGGGCACCCCTGGAAATGGCTCCCCACTTCCTCCTCACACCCCAAAGGCTGTAATGTCACTGGAAGATGGCCCTCACCTTACATCATCACAGTGCCTAATCCCGGGGGATTTTGCTGATGCTGTTGCTGTTTCTAAAAATGCCTCCTCCATATCTACCTACCTGCAGAGCTTTGGTCCCTTGTCTAGACTGAAGGACACGCAGGGCACCGGGTGTTTGTGCGTGTGAGCCTGCAGGGCAGCGGGGAGGCAAGCATCAGGGTGCAAGTCGGGGGGCCAGGACAGCAGGACTGGCATCCTCCTCCTGCTCCTCTTGTGCTGCCCTGCCTGTAGCCCGTGGCGCCGGGGCCTGTGGCACCCATAGGTGCCAGCCCGGGAGCTGCCCCGGTGCCCCCTCAGCACCTCCCACCTGTGAGCCCAGGGCTGAAGCCGGCACCTGCCGGCAGCCAGAGGCCAGCTGACGGCACCCACGCCACGGGCTCCTGCCCTCCCCCAGCCTGGTGAGTCTGGGTGTTTTCCTGTTTGCCTCTTACCTTTTGCACTGAGCCCGGGGACAGGGGACAGTGACGGCCAGGCTGCTGTCCCTGCAGGAGCCAGGTCCCAGCCTCTGCCCAATCAGAGGTACCCCAAGGGTATTACCTCGGGGGCTTTCCAGGGCTCACATCTTCCTAACTCTCTTTCCCTAGGAGAGGCTGGAGCCCTGCAGCCAGCCGTGTTTTGCTGCCAGGTCTGTACCGACCGACTCGGTGCAGAGGGGCTGGGGAGGAGAGCGGGGGCTGGCGGAAAACTGTGAGGCTGCAAGAGCCACGGAGCTGCCGAGCCACAGAGCTGAACTGATGGAGGAGAAGAGGGAGCTGGGGCTCTCCCTGCCAGGTTTTGTTTGCTGTTACAGCCGTGCCAGTGTTCGCCTGCTCTTTGGGGCTGGGTGTGAGCCCAAGGCAGCTGCAGCTGGAAGGATAAACTTGGCTGCATATTGTTTGGGGAGGTTGCTGGGTTTTCTACTTCAAAATAGGATGATACGTATACAGTGTGTGTAAGAGGACTAAATTTCTTTCTTGTGATCAGATGAAGCTGGTGATTTTGGGAAGAAGTGAGTGTACCCCACGGCATGAGTGTTGGTTTTTAAAGCGGCACAAGGAACTGAAGCATTGCTTAGTTGGATAGGGATGGATGGCCGTAGGACTAGTGGGGAGAAGCTACAGATTTGCTAGCAAAAGGTGGGGACTGCAGAAGCTGTGTGTTTATTGTGTGTAACTGCAAACATATTTGGTACAACTCTGCTTGCTTCTGGTCCTATAGGATCCTGATAGGATCATAGTGTCCTGGATGCTTCACTGTTGCAAAATTTCCAGGAGCTAGAGGGAGAAAATGAGTCTATCTTGTGCAATTCCCTGGCCTACAGAAAGTTGTCTGACCTACTCATCCCTGTAAAGAGCAGCAGGGAAATGAGCCAGGGAGGTCAGTATATCCATTGCTTTATGGTGGTGCAGAAGCATGTAAGCGGCAGAAAATGTGGGAAGGTGAGCAAAGTGCTGTGCTAAACTTTGCTACTAGCATAGCACAGGCATTTTTTGTGTCATCAATTCATGAGATGTTGCTATAATACTGTAGCTCAGGCTTGCTGAGGCTCTGAGCAACCTGATCTAGTTGAGGATATCGCTGCTTACTGCAGGGGGATTGGACTAGATGACCTTTGGAGGTCCCTTCCAACCCAGGGCATGCTATGATTCTATGACTTTCAAAAGATACGTATTCTTCTATGCTCCCTCAGTTTCTGGTGCTTGGTTACTGATGATTTTGCCAACAGTGTGAGAGAGAGATTGTTGAAGATGTTTGCTTAGAATAAACTAAAACACAGGTTGTTTGATTTCTGAGATCTGAGAAAATTGGTTTAGGAGATGAGCATCTGTCATTTAACATCCACCTCTGTTTACATGATAAATATCACATTTTAACTTCATCAAGGAAGAAAAGTACAGCTAGCCAAAGCAAATCAGTTTGCCCACCTAATGCTGGAGGACAAAATTCCCACTGAGCTCCAAAACTCCAAAGAGTATCACATGCTCTAAGCTACATTACATGATAGAAAAATGACTCTTTTCCCCAGCAATTGACTGGAACCCAACATCATGTCATCTTCACTGAAGCTCAGCTGTTGGAAATAAGTGCAACTCAGGCAAGGGAAAAAAGGACTTTGCTGGAGCTAGCAGCTCCAGCTGGGTTGGGTGCCCTCCACTGGCAGTGGCAACCAGGCTCACAGAGCAGCCTCCAGTCTGCTTTTGATCAGAAAGACCCATTCTGCTTTGCTTTTGTTGAGAACCAGCCAGGTGTTGTCAGTTCTGACATTTATAACACAGACAGAAGTTACATTAAATGCAAGATGCTCTGCAGGTGTAAATTGCTCTATTCAAACTTAAATATCAATTTATATCTCTGTTGTAATATCTCCATCATGGTCCTACCTCCCCAGCAGCAGTGGCTGTGACTGCCTCAGCACCCAGCCAGGTACAGTGTGCTCTCCAGCAGGTCAGCTTGGCCTCTCTTCAGACCCTAACAGGGTCACACTCTGCATCACGCAGGCAGTCTCATGGACTCACATTTTGCATCTCTAGCTCCACAGTTATAAGCAGTTGGATGTTCAAGAGATTAGGAGTAGGTCTCTCATGGCACGGTCATACTGGAGAGACATGGCCTCAGCCATCCTCAAGGATTCATTCGGAGATAGCAGATAGACACAATGTGCATGAAGCCTATCCACACTTGCCTACATTCCAACCTCCAGTCCCACAGTGCGTTCTCACTCTCGGGGTAGCTGGGACTTCCCTAAGCTTGGTTATCACAGCCTTCATCACGTGCAGCCTTTTTAAACCAAGAGGTCTTTGTGGCTTAAGGCTTTCTTCCCTAATTCCCCCTGCAATCTTGAAAATCTGCCAGAAATAGCTTTTTTCCTTCTGGAGGTGGATCTCACGGTCAGTGCTGGGACAGTTTTTCTTCCACTCCAGAGGGAAGATGCCATCATGAACATAGTGACTTACAGGGATTTATTTTTTACTTTTCCTTTTAGAGAGCTGCTTTCCATCTCTAGGAGGTCTCCCTTCCCTCAACTGTGCCTCATGGCTCTTGCCCAAGCCTGAGAGATTTTGGGGAGTAGAAAGTACTCCTGTAGGTTTGGTGGTAGGGTTTTAGGTATTGAGCAGTGTGAACAGATTCTGGTGTGCTTGAAAATAAACAGAGTAGAACTTGTTCTTCTCCTTG
Organism: Chloroceryle amazona; assembly: GCA_027560015.1. Lineage (NCBI taxonomy): Eukaryota > Metazoa > Chordata > Aves > Coraciiformes > Cerylidae > Chloroceryle > Chloroceryle amazona. Next base: position 12,369 of record JANHFX010017878.1, on the reverse strand, counting down.
CAGGGGCCCTTTGGGCGTATGAGGAATGGGGTTAGTGGGTTAAGTTGGGGATTTTTTCACCAGTGGAATGTCACCACTGCAAGGAGCAGCTCACCTGTATAAGTACATCCCTGGAGAAACTTTTGCATTGAGTGATGTTCAGGTTAAAGGCATCCTAAGTAATAATAGCTAGCAGACAGAAAGAAAGAAAACACTGTGTAGGATATTTGGATCTTCACTGAAGTTAGATCGCATGCATGGTTTTATACCTGCTGAGAACCTGTTCATTTGGAAGCAATATTTTAAATACTTTGGAAGGGGTGGTTAAGCTGCATTCAGATGCTCTTCCTCCCTCTACTGACCAAAGAAACTATAGGCTATACCCATCTGACCACTTAGACACATTTATGGTGTGTATCTGTCTCCTAGAGTCCTGCTTTTGTCCATTCTTCAACTCCAGAAATCTGCCCTATGATATCTTGTCTGCCATCCTAAAACCATGCTCTCCATGAAGGTATCACACTGAGGAGGTTCCCCTCCATCTCCCACGAGAAATCCATGCATGAGAAAGAGAGAGGAAGCAGCAGATGACAGTGAGGAAATGAACAAGGCTCAGTGAGTAAGGGCCAGTACCAGTGGTACTGCTTGGCACCATGGACTAAGACCAATGGGGCAGTGGATCAGACCAGTGCTGACACCTGATGGAAGATGAGTTTGGGCAATGCCAGCAGTACACCTGCTCTGCCAGGAAATCCACGTGCTGGAAAGCAACCTGCTCTGAGCCCATTGCTTTTGCTTTGGAGGTCTGTCACCTGTGTTTAGCGTAATGGATGAATAAGCAGCAATGTATGTGAGAGCAGGCTGTGGCCCAGGCTGCTGCCAACCTTAGGGAATACCCTCAGTGAAAAACTGTACAGCTTTGCCCCAGGTCATTTTTAAGATGGGCAGTTCACTGCTCAGTGCTTACCCTTCCCAAGAGATATAGGAGCAATGACCCCTTGGCATGCACTGAAACCTCAAGTGAGATGGTGTGGGATGGGGATCACCACCACAGGTGAGATCCTGGCTTACCAAGATACAACCTGGATAAAACAGGTTGCTGATTTTGAGTTGGGCACGATGTTACTCAGAGCTCCTCAGGGGAGCCCCACAAGGGGACTGATTGTGATTTGCAGCCCATGAGCAGTTTTCTGGGGAGAGTGGTAGGGAGCAGAAAGCCACTCTGGCTATGTTCAAAACAGACAGCTTTTGAGACAGTGAGATGTGATCATCTGTCGTGGAGTAGGCCAGTAACATAGGTTGTTCTTCCCAGTTCTATGTACTTCAGTTCTAGCCAGTCCCACTGTGGATTTCAGTGGAATTTCATAGGACTTATGCAGTGGTGAGTGTAGCCTTTAGGCTTCTTGGGACTTCCTGGGGAATGAGATTCCTTGGGGAACAGGAGAGTGCCCCTTCCATCCCTTAATGTCTCTTGTTATTGCCATCTGATGTGCTCATGGAGATGGGACTGCTCAGGTCCCTGACTGCTTCCAGCTTAGCTGGTGTGCAACCAACCAAGAAGTGGGCAATACTATGCTACCCTCAGAAACCTCCCAAAAGAACATAAGGAAGTAGCTGAGGATATCCAACCTCAAAATGTCAATTCATTAACACCTGAAGTGTCTTCAGTGGTACTGATAGTTATGAGAAATGATTGCCTGTCTTTCCAGAAAAAGTTGAGAGGTTGAGTGAAATTCTTCCTTGATTTGTCTTAAAGTTATTGCAATGATTTGTTAGCAGTTTTACATTTTATAGTGTCGACACGTTCTACATGCTTAGGAGTAATCTCAAAAAAAGGTTCATATTTCTTTTTCTCTTCCTTTCCTTTTTAAAGGATCTGAAAACATCCGTGAAATGTGAATAGATTTTAACTATTAAGCCTGAGCTGCCAAGATGTTATTTCCTGTAGCTTTGACTCATGCAACTCAAGAAATAAATTGGATCAGAATATTTTTTTGTACAAGCTATTTTTGTCTCCCTCTGCCACCCCCAGGCTCAGCTCTATTTAAAGCCAAAATATCAAAGCATATTCTCATGTGTGCTCGTTTTTCCCACTAGTGAGGCACCTCATCACAGGAACTGCTTGCTTGGAGCAGGGTGAGTCTGACCCCACAGGAGCCTGACCTGGACTCCCAGTGGTCACCCATTCACTCAGGGAAGAAGTTTGATGTCATCTGGTGTGGGCGGTTGCCACTCATGTCCCCCAGGGTTGTATGGTGGGGAGAACAGGGCTTTCTCCACATAAATCATCATGGACTGAGCATCTGACTTACAGTGACAGCCAGCCCTAAACCCATGACTGCACAGCTGGGAGGTCTAGCAAAAGGGTTCCAACTAAAAATCAGCACATGCAGTTGTATTAGCTATTAATTTATGTGAACATGTTTAACCATATTCATGCCTGCATTAATTGTGTATTTCATTCAGCTGCCAACAGCACCTGCTAGCACAAAACATGCCAGTTACATAACTGTTCTTCATATGAGGGATGTTAGGTCATAAGATCAGTGTCTTCTTGCTTCCTCTGCCTCAGCTTCTCCATTTACAGCATTTGTGTCATAGCAAGACATCGACAATTGAAAGCAGCCCCCAGGTACAGCTCATCTCATTTCATCTACTGCAGTGTCTTTACTGGCAGCCGGAGGCTGTGTGCACAGCTAAACACCCTCCCGCGCAGAGGTCCTGCACAACATCTATGCATCATTAATGTCGCCCTCATGGAGAGATGTAATTGCTGCCTAAGCCTTTTGGTGGCTTTCTGCCCAAGGGTTCATTTCATTCTTGATGTATTATAAATGATTATGATGTAGTACCTCTTAAATAAACCAAAACAACAAAAGGTAAGTATGCTGGAGAAGCTTTTGCTAACATGTTGGCCTGTTCTCACAGATTTAAAACTGTAGAAAGCCCTGACAGCCATCTTATGTGATTACAAGATTGCTGTCACAGAAGTCACCTTGAATAACAGTACCTCATTCAAATGTGCTAAGGGCAAAACCAGAGGGAGACTGTTGTCTTAATTTTCCAGAGACATTTAAATTAGGCATTGTAGTGAGATTGTCAGTCATGTTACCTGACTGCTGAGGCTTTGGGACTGCAGTACTGATAGGATTGCTCTTATTAACTGATTTACAGCTGACATTGGAAAGGGGAAAACGACCTTTCAGCTTTGTGTCTAAGACTGTCAGTCCAGAGTGCCATGGCTAGGAGGCTTTGTATGTCCAGATAATACCATTCTTGGTGTTATCATCTCCTGTTCCTGACCTCCAGTAATGCTAGTGAAAGTGCTCCTAACAGGACAATAAAACACTGGTTGCATATCAGTTTAGTTTGGAGAGGAAAACAATGAACTGTCTGGGAAAGTATTGCTAGCCTGTAGAAGGGAGGATGAAGGGAGATGTTTTTCCTTTCCATGGCTGCATAGGCAGTTACCATAGACTCCCCCTGTGTCCACTACCTAGGCAAATGCCCTTTAGAAAGTTTCATTAAATTAGTGTGGAATATGTTTCTGTCAGAGGTTGGGTTGCTTAGTTTTGTATAGCGTATATCATGAGAGCTGCAGAAGAAAGGCAAGACTCCTCAACAGGGAAGGACGAGAGGAGCTTGCTGTAGGTACTGAGTGATTTCGAGGAGCTTGCTGTAGGTACTGAGTGATTTCCAGCCATTGAAGATGAGGTACAGAAGTTTTGTTTCCAAATTCATTCTTTAAGCTGAAAGTAGAGAAAAGAGGACAGAGGAAAACCATGATCACATTCTTCAAAGCCAGAGGCAGTTGCTGCAGAGTGAGAGTGAGATACTCATGCCTGTGAGGGACTCGTGGGAGAAGTCATGGGCTTTAAATAACAACATAGGAGGTCTGGGTGAGGTATCTGGGTGAGTGGCTAACAGCCAGGACTGCTGCACACCATAACAGACTTTGTGTGAAGACTGAGGAGGTTTTGTGATGGACTCAGCCTAACTGGCTTGGAAAGGAGGTGAAGACATCCCTTCAGGCCTGTCTAGCCCCACCATCTCTGCTCCAGCTCCAAGGTAGCTTTCTTGCTGAGAAGGAGAGACAGTAAAGGGACGCAGAGGAAATACATCTTTATCTGATTGCATGAACCTTATCTTTACTCTTTTCTAGCTACACTACAATTAAGGAAGAAAGAAGTGTGAAGGACAGAACAAGATGTTGGTGCTGTCTAATGACACAGCCCTGAATTCACTTCTCTCCAAGCTGCTTCAAGACTATGTGGAGCAGACAAATAGCTCCTCACCTTCCCATGTCATAAGTGCCAGTAGCAACCTGGAAATCATCTACGTGTTGCTGATGATCGGCCTCTTTGGCTTCTTCACAGTGGGAGTTATGCTGACCAACATCCGTGCCAGGAGGCTGGAGGATTCCCACGACCCCTACAACACCTACATTGCCACAGACATTTGGCACAAGAAGGACAGGCAGTATTTTCAAGCCAAGCTCATAGAAAATTACAAGCTGTGCTGTGTCTTTGAAAACCAGGTGGCCGTGGAGCAGCCAAGCATGCAGATTCCCGAGGCAAAATCTTCCTAGCAAAATGGGAGGAAAGATAGCACTTTGCACAAGGATAACCCAACCAATATGGACCAGGCTAGCTGCTTGCCCATCTGCAGAGTCATAGTCACTGGCCTCGGTCAGGCTGAATAACTGATGGTGAAGCTGATGGGTCTGTGATGGCCCTGGTGCTGCAAAAGTGTCCGTCCACCAGTACCTTGTTGCAATTGCTGTAAGGTCAAGGACAGGGAACATGCAGTGGGAATATCATGGACTCATCAGCTTCATCTAGTGAAAAAAGCAAATGTTGATGTTGCCATTGTGAATGCTTGTAGTAGTTTGGGTAATCAGAACCAAACTGGATCAAACACGAGTTAGAAGCATTAACTACTAAGTATGGTTTAGGCAATCATTTTCAAGTAAGACAAGTTTCTTCCAAGGAAAAGTGTCTGAAATATTTCATTTGCATTTTTGTCTGGCATAGAATAATCATTTTGTAAATTGTACAGTACTGTGGATTACCTGTTTCTTTCAGAATCATGCATCACTTTGAGATAAGATTTTAGAAAAAGATTCCCTTTTTTTATTTCTGAAAACCATTTCTGTGGAAAAATGCAGACTTTGGAGGGAAGTTTTTTGGTGACTGTCCATAATTCCCAGCAGGTACCCCAGACCATCCTTGCCAGCCACTTTTAGTTTCCCTTCTTATGGATGGGGGTTGATACTGGTGGCAATATCCACCTTTGTACAAAAATTCAGCAGCTCACAGGGTCTATGTCGTGCAAGTGTGTAATGTTTGGAGAGTTTCAACCACATTTAGTTACTGTACAAGAACTCTTAGGTCTTGTCCTTTGTTGGAATGCGAATTTCCACTCCGTGGAGAGCAGTTCCAAAAATGTCTGATACTTAATCACTAGTGCAGCTTGTGTCTGTACTTAACTTAAAGCCCAAGAGCTGTTTGTCCAGCTCCCAAGAGCAGCCTCCCTTGGTATAGCTATTTACTGCATTATCCAGTGCGAGGTCCATCCCAGCAAGGTCTTCCTGCCCTTATTCTCCTTATATAAGCCCTCCTTCAGCAGGCCATGTTTGCTAAGCCATAGGGGCATGGTGACAGCCGAACTCAGCCTCTGCACCATCAACTATCATCTTTCTCTGTTAAAAGGGAGAAATACGGCTCCCCTGGACATTCTGTTACTCAAAATAGCAATCTTGCCAGCTTGAAGCCTGTCTTCTTCTTTGGGATCAAAGAAAAAGTGGTCTGGGCAGGAGGAGGTTTAATTTCTGCTTTGCAGAAACACCTCCCTTTTTTAGCTACTAGGAAGGAAAGAAAATTGGGAAAGGCTTGAAAGAAAGTAGTGCAGAGCAGCCGCTTCAAAGTCAAGGCAAGGGCAGATAGCTACCCAAGTATTTGGACGGGCAAGCAATACCAGTCACAGCATATCCCTTTTCCATACATAGGTTCTTCTTTAGCACTGCACTTTCATTAAAGTAATATTCCAGCCATGTCTGTATTCCCAGAACACTTAGGACAATTAAAAATACAGGGTACTTTTAAATAAAGATAATGGTGTCCACCATTAAGCTGAGGACCAGATACATGTTTTTGGTGTCTTGAACAACTTGGAAAATCTCCACCTGCTTAATTATGCAAGTCACTTTTTCTTCTGGAGGAATGTAAACTGAAGCCAAGCTTTGGAAAAATGTTGACTACTCAGCTTGGGCACTGCTCTTTTGGGAATCTCACCATGCAGTCTGTTTATTATGTGCATTTCTTTTCTGCTGTCACAGTGTAAATGTTCTTGCTTGGTGGTTCTCCAAAGGCAGGCCTGCGAAGTATTGCTGACAGTGTTTAAACTTGCACCAAATATGGCCTTTAATTACAGTAAAACCTTTGAACATTAAGGTTGCCCAAAGGGCTCCCTCCTGCAACTCCCCCTCCACCCCAGGTTTTCAGGTATTTTGGGTCTAGGCACTTGCTGGTCACCTTATTTTAATAACTCCAGTGTAGTTAGTTATGACAAGGATGATTGTCAGCATCTGTTGACTTATACTTTTTTTTTTTCCCAACGCTGCCATTTTATTTATTTTTAAAAGATGAGAACATTGTGCCTTACTCATAACACGTTCCTGTGCCACCAGACTGCAGGCTGCAAATCACCCTTTAGTGGCAGTTGTGGACTCCCACTGGGGACTTTCATATTACCTTTTAGTTTCACAGTTCTCTTTGTAGTTCTCTTTTCCCCCCTATATTTTGACTTGTAAAAGCAATAAAATACGAATTACAAACTGTACTTGTGGCCTCAGATGTTTTTTACTCCTAACCTGTTTCACGAGCTCACACAAAGGGTGCTGGTACAACCTGATGGGCACCCACTCACCCGTCTCCTTTCTACACCCTATTAACCAGGGCCAGGCCTGGGTGCTGGGATATCTCTCGGTACACCTAGATCTGGAGAAATATCAAAATGTTAGGAGCAAATTCCTCACCTCAGGTAAACTCCCAGGGTTTGCAGTACCCTGGGCTCTGCTGTTTAGTGCAGCAATCCTGGCTGCACACAGCTTTCCCCTGCAGCCGGAGCGGCACCTGTCCTAGAGGAACCTGGGGTTTGTTGCACCCCTTTCCAAAATGACAGTGGGCCAGGCAAAAGGAGAAAAATAGCAGTGGGGTAGTAGTCACCTCAGCAAGGGAGGAAGGCCTTGTGACCACCTGGAACCCAGTGGCTCTGAATAAGGCAGTGGTCAGGTAGCTAACCCAGGGGATGATCTATTGATGCAGAATTTTTAAGGCTAGAAAGGGTACACAGAAGAGGTAGGAGTACAAATCAAGAGATCTTAAAAGTTCAGGTCAGCCAGGTATCTGCATGCACTCCTTGAAAAAGCTCTGAAATCACTTTCTATATAGTTCTGGATTATGTAATAATGCTTTTGTAGACGTAAAGTGTGAGCCAGAGTGCAGCCTGCATTGCTGAGCATCCTCCAGGGCTTGTAAACACAGCTCCTGCTTCCTCTGTCATTACCCCCTGATTCATGCAGGATGGGGGACACGAGACCCATCTCTGACTTCATGTAATAGGAGGAAGAGCATTCACTGGCCAAGGAGTGCCTAGAAATGTGATTAGTTCACTCGCTCATCATATGTGCCATAGACCAAAGGCTGGCAACAAACCTGTCATACGTATAATTACCATCACATTGAGCTCCTGTTTTTCAATCTCCTGCTTGTTGGGGAGATTGAAAAATCTGAAACTCGTTAGGCAAGTGTTGCACTTTCTTTGGCCCAAATTTTAAAAATCTTTTGCTCAGGAGATACACAATAGCCAGAGATACTATCAGAGGTTTCTTTTTTCTTTTTTTTTTTTTTTCTTTTTTTTCCTTTATCTTTTATTCTTTTTTTTTTTTTTTCCTTTATTTTTTGTTTGTTTTGTCTCCAGTAGCTAAAGTCCCTGTCTTCATCAGCTGTGGTTCATTCTAGTCAATAGCCTTGCTGCTGGTTGGCCTAATGAGCATGCCTCCAGGCACAGGTATTGCTCTCTGGCTGTTTATAGTTTTTATGATAGAAATAGAAATGTCAGAATTATACAGAAATGATATTTTGAATTGAAGCCATCCATTGTTAACATCAATATGATGGTAAAGCACAAAGGTCTCAAGTAAAATCAAAGCCCAATATAACAGGTTCTCTCCTGTATGTATTTTGAGATGTTCTGTTTTGTACAGTTGCAGACTAATGTGGAATTTGTGTGGTACAAAGCCACACAAATAAAATATTTATTACTAACTGTGGTACAGCACCTGTGTATAAGATTCTGTGTTATACCTCTTGGAGAGGAAAGTCGGTCCTCACAACTTGGGAGAAGACGCTTCAGGGCAGCTTTTCACTAGGTTATGTGGCCACTGACTCATGGAAGGATAAAGTGTCCTGCTTCTCTGCTTCCCTGCCTGCCCTGGAAGCCTGTCTAAGTTGTCCATACTCTGCGAAAATTTGTGACTGCTGCATCCCCTCAAACCTAAACCATGTCTTCTTGGGTCATGTCTGCAAAGCTGTTGCAGGAACATCACCCGCAATGCCTCTGCTGGAGAAGACTTCCCCAGCCACATATGGAACAGGTTACAGCATTCAGCAGGGTGCAGCTACTCTTCTCTGGCAGCAGGCAGTCATTTGCCAGAGTGGGAGTCGGTTTACCTGAGGATAAGTCTGCATAGGCTCACACAGAGAGTGTATGGGTGGCCCAAACTCATCTTTAAGATGGCCAGATGCCAGCTCTAACTGAAAGAAAGCATGGGTGTGGTGCTGGGGTTGAGACCAATATACTCCAAGCAGTGATTAAAAGTGGTTTACATTCAGGCAGTACAGAGCCCAGGGAAGCAAGCGTGTGCTGATCTGTAGATGCCTGCCATGTACAACTTTCCCATAGGTAGCCCAAACTGAGAGCTCATCCTTCACCTTCACTGCAAAACCTTTCCCCTCTTCTTGCCAGCCTGGAGAGCTTCAGGCCCTGGTTCTTATTTCCCATCTTAGGGAGAACTTGCATCTGCAGCAACTGACTTTTCATTACATCCAGAAGAAAGCCTTAGAGACGCAGTTGGAAGACATCAAGCCCTCTAGTATTAAGTAGTCCATCTGGAAAATACTTTACAGTCAAAGACAGCCCAACTGTGCAAGTCTGAGGTGAGTTCCCCCCCTCCTCACTTTATAGTTATCAGTGTTATCTTTATGTGCAGTTGGTTGGGTCAGACCTGATACACCGGGAAACAGGCACAAAGACAAGCGGAAGGAAACTGATAAAAATAGAAGATATGAGCAATCAGAAGCAAGCAGAACATTCTTTGCAGCCGATAACTGGATTTATCTTATATTATATTTCTATGGCATCCTGTTTCATTTTTACATGTTGTTATCACTATGCCAAACTCACTGCCTAATCTCCTTATCCAGCTGGAGCCATCAGCCACACCTGTGAAACCTCCATGATGCTTTTCTCAAGAAATTGCTCAAGGGAACAGCACAAATGCAATTGCTTGGCAGAGGAGGCTGTGAAAGGTCACACTGCATTTCACCAGTGAGGTGGGCAACAGCCTGCTCCCTGAGACCAGAGTTGTCTGTGCAGCTGGCTTCATGGACACAATCAGTCAGAGAAATAGTCCTATTGAACTGCCTTCAAATGACATGAAGTAAAGGCCATACCATGTCAAAAAAGGCAAGCAAAGTACTTAGTTCTTGGTGTTTCTGGAGCAGGGTTTGCAGGGATAGTTGTTCCAAAAGCTAGCTTTCAACTGAACCCCCAAACGTCCTTCAAGTCAAAGAAAAGCGATGATGTCCATAAATACTGATGGAAAATGATGCCAAATCCAGAAATGAACGTTGTGGCCATCTGATCTGATTTAGCAGAAGAAAGGTCAAAGACTCTAATGCAATACTTCCTCCAGGCAGGCATGGAGCTTCTGGTTGGGCTACAGTGCACTATTTTCAGAGACACACTCAGGCTTGCCAAAATCAACACACTGGACCAGGGGCCACCAATATCCCAAGATCAAGAGCCAAGCAAAATAAAATGTGATACCCTAATGTGAAAGCATGTGCCCTTAAACATTCTTAATTCAGTATTGGTCTGGTGAGTGTGATATCAGTTTTACAACAGATACCTCACACAACCCGAAACACATCTGAACTTCACAGAAATACACTGATTTTGACTGATTTCCAGTAAAAGGATACTCAGTATATGAAAATTCTGATTTTGTTTCAAGATGTGGTAGCTTTTATGATTTTATAGAAGAAAAGCATAGCTCTTTAGCCCATCAGTGAGCATTCATTCTGATTTAATCAAAATGGATCAGAGATTGATTGGCGGTTGCTGTTCAGCACAGCACACCTACCTCCTGGGGAGGTAATATTCATTTGGCATAGTCCCATCAGCAGTTTCTCTCCAGGTTTCTCTCCAAAACAGTCTCTGGATTTTGGACCTCTCTGCCCCTACTCCCCCATGGGTTCACAGGTCCTCAACTGGCAGAAAGGAGCATAACCCCTCTGCCTCATCTGAAGGGGGCTGTATCAACGGAGGATCTAAGCCATTGTTCCCAAAGTCTGAGCTCCAATTTCCTTTTTCCTTGTGACCTCCAGCTTCGAGTGGCAGGGTAATTTGTTAGGGGAACAGTTGATTCAGCAGCTGTTCTGGTTCACTGTTGTGCACATAAGCCTCGAGCCTGTGATCTTTATTCAGACCCATGGCTTAGGGACCTCCAATCTGATGGGACACTTTTCCCTGGCAATATTTTCTCAAGCCTTTATTATCAGCTTCCCACCTAACAATGCAAAAGGAATCTGGGAAAAGAGTGCAAACAATAATCTCATACCAACTCTGCTGCACCTGCAGGCAAGATCCCTTCTCCAGGCTGATCCAGCAGAGCTCGCCCTGCAGGTGCCTCTGCAGCTTCACCCCCAGCAGCCCAGTTTCCAGGGACTCAGGGGTGGATCTGACCCTGAGCTGCATGCAGAGAGCAGAGGAATAAAACATCAAATCCTCCCTATACTTGTATTTATTTTTTCCTTATTATACAAGAGTTACAGTGCAGGAATAGACAAACTATCACAGTCATCAGCCAGACACCCTCTGCCAGCCAGGGAGCCACAGAAATATACCCTCAGGCAGCATGTGGCAGGATTGACACTTAAAATTAACCTTCTACTGGCTTCTAATTATTTCCTCCCCTAAAGAACAAGTGAGATCATTCTTTTTAACAGCAACAGTTCAATTGTCTTTCCATCCAAGCCCTGACCTTAAGAAAGGGAATGTAACAGGCCAAAATGCAATTTGAATAAAAGTGAGCAGATGAGAAACATACTGGTTCATGCTAATCCAATTTCCCAGTGGTGGCTAGCTCACTGCAGAATACAAGCAATAGTTACAGTCTTCTTTGTTTACAACAATTTTTAAAATTCAACATGTGCACATTAATCAGTCTCTTCTAGATTCCTTCATGTGCATGTTGCTCCTTATTTTGGTTCATAGAAGTCACTGAAATGCAGAAATTGCTAGGCCCTTTGAGGCTACCACCATGTATCTCAATCGCAGACTACTCCAGCTCAGATTTCTGAACTAATTTTCTCTCATTTCCCATGTCCCTCCAGGGGATCATGACTATGTCCACCCTGGCTATGTGGGGCAGCTTTTCTCTCTGGAGACTCCCCTGGTTAGGCTTGGGCAGGAGCAGAGTTAATGATAATGTCTCTGCTAATGGCAATGCTGTTTTGACAGCAGTGACAATAGGATCTTACCCTGATTTGGACTTACCAAGGACAAAGAAAGGGGCATCACCTTATAGCATAGGACACACCACATCCCAGTGTGTGGCCTGTGAGGGAAACAATCTTGTGTGGTCTGAAGAATGATTTTATATGATCTAAAGTGAAACCTTGTGATCTGGTAGTGTAAAAAAAAAAGGAGCAAAATTACTTTGCCCTGGTGTGTGATCAGCTTTTTGTGACACAGCATGTGAAGGACAAGGTATAAATGTGATAACAGCAGAGGCAACTGTTGGGCAAGTTAAACAGCTATTAATCCATCCAGTAGCTGGTCACAGGGGTCAGCAGCCATGCCAAAACCCCAGACCCAGTTCCATCTCTCCCACTAAGACACCAAGGACCTGGGGATACCAGGGGCATCACACATCACAGATGCACTACTGGCATGGTCCCTTGCCCTTGCCCTTGCCCTTGCCCTTGCCCTTGCCCTTGCCCTTCCCCTTCCCCTTCCCCTTCTCCCCACCCCCCCCCCCCCCCCTCCCCCCCCCCTCCCCCCCCCCCCCTCCCCTCCCTCTCCCCCTCCTCTCCTCCTCTCCCT
>JANHFX010017877.1:0-44466 GCA_027560015.1 Chloroceryle amazona | reverse complement strand
GGGACGCTCCGGGGCGGGTCCGCCCCTGGTGCCGGCCGCCGGGGGGGGGGGGGGTTTGGGCGCGGTGGGGTGCGCGGGGGTCGGCGGGCCCCGCGGGGGCCGGGCCCTCTGGCAGGTCTCGGCGCGTTCCTCTTGCGTAAGAGGCGGGCCCGTGTTCCCCGTCGCTGCTGTTGCCATGGCGAGCTGGCGGGGGAGGATTCCTGGGATCCATCCGTAAGCCGGGCAGAGAGAAGCGATTACGTCTGAACCCGGCACTCCGGCTGCGCCTAACGGGATGGGGCAGGGTCCTGCCGGTGTCCCCGGGGGGTGACATAAAATAAAGCTGTGCAGGGAGGTGGAGGTTGGGAGACTGGCAGGGTAAGAGGATTTAGGTACGTTGGGGGGGAGGGGGGGGGGGGGGCTACGCTGAGAAAAATTAATTATCGGAGTAAAATAGTGCAAGACTTTGAGGAAGATTGGCGTGAGGTGTCGGGCTGGTTTCGATGGAAAAGGGGAAGGATTTGGGTGTTGATGAGTATTTCTGGCGTCTGCCGAGAACTGGCTGTCATGTGCTAGAAGGGGGTTCTTTGAATTTCCACCTGCATATTTTATTACCGCAGGTAGTTGGTTGTGTTTTAATCATAAGCTGGGCGTACAAACGTAGCCTGAAAATCCATAAGCAGTAAGCCAGCAGCGAGTCTAAGCATTAGCTCTGGGTTGATTAGTTGCTATCTAGCCTAGATCGAGTCATTGACAGCTGTCTTTAACATGAATGGAAGGAATGACGGAAGAAGGCACCGGTGTCTGCTTTGGTAAGTTTGCTTTCCACTACCTGCGATTGTCAGTGGTTTATTCCATCCCTTGCATCCTGTCAGGATGGGAGCAGTTTGCCACCGATGGGGTCTTTGTGTGCTTTTGAGCTTTTCCTACTCTTTGCCTGCTTGAATTCCTAGAAGCAGGGGAGAGTTTATTGAGTTCTGTCACTGAGGTCTCTTCTTTTGTCACTGCAAGGGAAAAACTTTATAAATGCTGATGTTCCGTTTGAAGTTTGGAAGAGATGATGAGTTGTCTAGAAGAAAGTATGAAAAATACTGTGCTGCAAAATACTACATTGTAAAGTTGTTTCTTAAGAGAATAAACTCTACCTGGGTTAATAAAAATATTCATTGCCAGAAAGCAAATGTGTGTGTGGGGGAAAAAAAAAAAAGTCTTAAGTAAATTGAACATTTTTAAGCTGGTTTACAGCAGCAGGGTAAGAAATGTGTTAGGATGTGAGAGAGTACGCTACTGGGAAATGGGCTTGCATTCCACCCACAGAGCATTTACTGTACATTAGTTATAACCCTGTTGTTTTTGTTGTCTGCAATTAATTGAGTAATTTCTTCCATGACTGAAACTGCAGGTTAAGCATGTTTGCTTTGAAAGACAAGTCTTCTGAATCGAGACGGCTTTTGCACTTGCCATATTAACGAGCTCACACGAAGCAGCACATTTTGTGCACTATGGTTATGAATTCCTGAAAGGTATCGGTGGGGTTTAATTCACTGTTACATAAACAGCCAATAACAGCATTTCATTGTGCTGGAATTGCTCTAAAACAGTTATTAGCTTCTAGGCTATTACCGGGGAAAAGGCTGTGTTTGGTCTAAGAGCACAAAGCCATTTTGCTTTTGCGAGTCTTATTTGTCTGAAAAAGAGAGAAACGGACTAAAAGAATTTTAAAGCATTAAAGTAAGGACGCTGCTGTACAAGTAGGCAAAGCCTAAGCTAGAGCTGTAGCTTTAGCGTTGGGTTTTACAGCTGTGACAAGAAGTGTATCTCCAACTTGTACTGGGAGAGGAGTCCCAACAAAATCACAACCAAACTAGTTTTCCAGAGGCTGAGTAATTATTGTATGAAACCATTTGAGAGGAGCATTGTTGCTTTAACTAGCAAAGTGTACCCGGTGCCCGTGTGCCCGTGTGCGCAGGTACTCTACTAACGCCGGAGTCGGAGCTGGCAACACATAAAGCTGGAAGAATACAGCGGGAAGAACACGGCTGTACCGAACCAGGCAGGCACAGGAGCCAGAAGATGGGATTTATTGCAGCAGGGTTATGCAATAGTTCAGCACGCTCCAGGAAGCAGCTGAGAAGCAGGTTCTGAGTGACCGGGTGCCCTGGCTGGGAAAGGTCGGGGTGCCTGCTTGTCACTGGAGGGCGGCGCACGTGCCTGCGGCCATTTCTGGTGGCTTCTGGGTTTGAAACGTCCTGTCAGAAATTTGCTAGATGCTTTTGTTGTTGGAGTGTTTGTTTAGCAAAGCAGGCCTGGGACCTGTTGAAGAGGCAGGAGCCAGCAGAACTGGTGGTGTCGTCTTTGGATAGGAGAGACTGTTGTTTGCTCGGAGAACTTGAAGTGTTTGGACGGGAGAACTCTGCTTGCGTTTAGCCATCCTCACTTGCCCCCAGACTAGCTCACAGCTGTGCTTGTTGGGAACTGGAAATACTGTTTCTGCTGCATTTCTGTAAGTAAAGAGTACAGCAAGGGGTTGTTTTGTGGAATTCAGCTGTCTTTTGTATATGTCTGACGTTTGTTACTATTGACGACTTCTGTCCAAGAGATAAGGACACTTACATTTTGGTTGTTTCAGCCACAGGGATTTGACTCTTGTTCATTTTCAAACGCAGTGTTGTTCTGCATCACCAGCAGTTATTTGTTTAGGCTCACATGGCAAACACACGACTTTGCATTAACCTTTCTTTCCCTCCTGTTTCCCCTGACCCCAAAGTAGTTCAGCCAGAAATTTGATAAGTTAATTGCTGTTACCTTGGCAAAATTAAAAACAAATGAAGATGGATGAAGCTCAACTTCTAACATTATTTTGGATGGGCTGGGCATATGCACCCAAAAGCATTAATTGCTGCTGTTCTGGCAGCTGCCTTTGACAGCGTAGAGTTTCTTTCATAAAATGCTCCCTGCTCAAGGAAGTGAGACGTGTCCTGTTGTCTGCTTTGCTACTGGAGCCTTTCTGAAGCTCACTGGATTTATGAGTTGTTTTAATCAATGTTTTGCAGATACACCTTTCAGATTTTTCCATTTCCCTGACATGAAACTAGTGTCACTTTATATCTTTATTTTGGTATACGTAGGCTTGTCACGGGGAATTCAGTGTTTCTGCACCATTTAAAAATGGCAGACCTTTACGACAGTCCTTATAATTATAATGGAATTAATAGCATTTTAAAGTAAGAAGAATTTCTGCTCATTTCTCTCTTACATACCGTGGTTTGATTATAAATCCCAACAGTGCCAGTGGCCCCAGAGATGACAGATGACAGGACATGTACTGGAGGATCAGCTGTTAATGTTGGTTCATCCAGTCCTGGCTTGTATTGTGAAAATATATTGAGGAGACACCTAGAACTCAACTTCTGAGTTTATTTAGAGGGAGAATCCAGAAGAAAACTCAAGAACAAATCTTCCTGCTACTACATTTGGAAATCTTTTTATGATATTAAATCCCATGCTTGAAGCTGGTGTAGCGTAGATTACCAACAGTGATCCTCAGCTTTTGCAAGTTGCTGTTCTTCTGGAAAATGGGTGGTACAAGGACACTGAGAAACAGGGATAAGACTTCTGGACCTTAACAAGATCATTCTGGTAGCCCAGACAGAGAAGAAAGGGCAGGCAGGAGGCTGAACTGGGTTTCTTTTGGTGTGGTCTCAGTGTCCATTTGAGACACTGCCCGGGTGTACCATACTGGTTTTGGTCTCTACTGTTTGGTTTTTGTTTGTTATAAAGTATATGGTCACAAACCAGTTCATGCTGAGCACGGTAAGAGTTTATTCTGGTTGAATATCCGTGCTTTGTTATAGGTCTTTATTGTCATTGCAAGATAAATATCAGGTTTATTACTTAATAATCAGTTTTATCTTTAAAGATCATTTTCCAGCAGTTTGAAACGGGTTGTTACCTCACCTAGGAGTTATGAACGTGATTGTGAGGAGCAGCTGGAAGTTGAATTAGATGAACGCTGTTTTCATTGGCACTTTTACCATCAGCTTCTCTGCGGAAAATGAGTTAAAACCCATCACCAACACCATAGTGTCTTTGAAAATTCTCAGCTATATTATGAAGACTTTTGACTTTGGAATTAATAGCTACAAGTTGGCAGAAGAGGCTGCTTTTTATCCACCCTAGTTTTGCATTGTCCATACAATAATTACACTGTATTTAGGAGCTACACGCAGAATTCAGGTGCGTTTCTTTAGGAGGGTTTTAACCCCCTCACCTAAGGGGTTAATTCAAGATTAAGTTCCATGTTGGCAAGAAACTATCTCAGTATCTCCGTAAGGCTTCACGTGTGCAGCAACTGCGTTCCTTATGAATATAAATTACCTTTCCAGTAAATCCTGGGAGTATGGACACCTTGTTTTATGGACTGGAGCTAAGCCAGGCTGAAAAGTCACAATGGGCGCCGGTATCAAACTCACATATCACATAAGTTCCTTAAACCTGAGACCCAACATCCCCAACCCCACACTAAGTATTTCCCCATGGTGTTTCACACTCAGCTCTCCAGCATCATCCTACACCCCACAAACTCTCTTCTGCCTTCCCCTCTCTGAGCCCTGTGATCAAAACCAAAGCATCCCCTTCCCATTTCCCACTCACCATAGAAGAGGGAAATTTGTGCTGCTGGTAGGCATCTTGCTACCTGTTTTTTTTATTATTATTTTTATTGCTCTGTGCCTGGATGCTTTCCAAGGCTGCCAGTCCTCACTTTCATCTACGTCCTGGGATTCCAGAGGAGCGAGGAAGAAGCAAACCTTTGTGTGAGATTTGGCTGCTTCGCAGAGTCGCTTGCCACAGGGGAATGGAAGTCATAACAAGGGAGTTCCCACAGATAGGTGGATGTTTGGGGTTGTGCCAGGAAGTTTTGGGTTCCTAATAAAATTGTAAGGTGAAATTCTGGTTTTCTTAAAATCCTTGGGAGCTTTGTAGGCTTTATATATAAATATATATATATATATATATAGGCTTTCTACTTGTCAGGAGAAGTTCAGATTCAGAGGTTGGGCTCTTTATCTGATGTCCTCTGTTGGTAGTGTGTTGGTGAGGGAATCAAATGCTCACCCAAGTTTGGAGCATGAGGTTGTGGAACGCATTTCAACTTCCTTTATTCCATGCAACAGATCTGGGGGCTGGAACCCCTCTGCTATGAAGAAAAGCTGAGAGAGTTGGGGTTGTTCAGCCCAGAGCAGGGAAGGCTCTGGAGAGACCTTCTGTGGTGGCCTTTCAGGGCTTCAGGGGCCCTGTCAAAAAGATGGGGACAGACTTCACAGCAGGACCTGTTGGGACAGGGCAAGGGGGGATGGTTTTAAACTAAAAGAGGGAGATTCAGACTGGAGAGAAGGAAGACATTCTTTCATTTTGAGGGTGGTGAGACCCTGTCCTGAGTGTCCCAGAGAGGTGTTCAATGCCCCATTCCCAGAACCCTTCCAGGTGAGGTTGCCCAAATCTCTGAGCAACCTTTTCCACAAACACCTTAGATTTTTGTAATGAATTTTCTAGCATAAAATTGGTTTTTTGGCAGATTCCTTCTGGCAGCATCCTTTTGTCACCAGCATGGGAGTGTACAGTTTTCCTGAGGAAGCTGGGCCCAGAGTAGGCTCTTTTAATCTATAGAAAATTAATTGACTACTACAACCAAACAATGCTAGCGGTGCCTTTTGATCATACTCGAGTGGGAAACATGGCCAGTAGATCATTAAATCAAATTTCATTTAGGGTTTCAAAACAGCAGAATATCTTAATGAGCGTCCCAGCAATGACTCTGGTGTTAACAAGACTCCCTGCACCTTAACAGTGCATTTCCCAACCGTGATGTGCTTCTATTTGTTTTGCTCTCCTTTTGTGGACATCAATTTACTTCTGTGCGGGATAATTGTGAGGATAGTGTGCCATATAATATATTTTCCTCTCCAGAATGATGTCAACCTGATTTCTTAAAACCTGGCTTTGATATGGGGCATTTTGAAATGGCAGTATATGGTTTGATGTGCTTCAGCCACTTCTTGTTACACAGGATTTTCAGTCTAATGCTTAAAGCTGCTTTGATAACCCAGCACAGAGAGATTCTTACTGGCCTGTACGAGGTATTCCCACAGTGTGGTTACTGGTGCAGCCGTCTGGTTTTCTTTGGCCTCGTGCCTTAAGGAAGCTTTGTTGTTGCACTGTTTGGTTTCAGGTTTTACTTCTTAAATATAAATGAGATGTGATGTATTTATGAAGCAGAAATTCATAAATTAATAGAGCCAGCCATCTCCAATCTGAACTAGAAATGAAGTATTGCAAATAAAATGTTGGCTTGCTTTGCCTAAGTAAGTCTTGCTGAATTGTATGAGGTGGGAGGTATCATTTCCCACCTCCTATCCTCAGCAATCAGCAGTGTAATGACAGTCTGATTGGTTATTTACTTTCTATTTTCTCTCCCATAGATCTTCTGTCAACTGTATTCAAGCAGAGTGTAGCACGGTCATTTTTAATGTGTCTTTCTTGGTTGCATAGATCAAAACATGAACAGTTTTATGGAGGTTGCATTTTTACATCCTGACAACTTCATATTTGCTCTTGTCCCTGTTAAAATGTCTCATTTCTCTCAGACAACTTAACCTTTTTCTTCCACTTGAAATAATGGCAAGGGCAAATATTTGTCAACATCCTTTCAACCTCAGCATGGGAAAGACATGGACCTATTGGAGTGGGGCCAGAGGAGGCCACAAAAAATGATCCAAGGGCTGGAACCCCTCTATTAGGAGCTCAGGCTGGGAGAGCTGGGGGTGTTCAGCCTGGAGAAGGGAAGGCTCTGGGGAGACCTTCTGGGGGCCTTCCAGGACTTGAAGGGGCCTGGCAGAAAGATGGGGACAGACTTTTGAGCAGGGCCTGTGGGGACAGGACAAGGGGGGATGGTTTAAACTAAAAGAGGGAGATTCAGACTGGAGAGAAGGAGAAATTGTTGGTGCTGAGGGTGGTGAGAGCCTGGCCCAGGCTGCCCAGAGAGGTGGTGGCTGCCCCATCCCTGTCCCCATTGCAGGGGAGGTGACCGGGGCTCTGAGCACCCTGCTCTGGTTGCAGATGGCCCTGCTCCCTGCAGGGGGTTGCACTGGATGGCCTTGAAATGTCCTTTCCCACCCAAACCAGTCTGTGATTCTGATGGTTTCATTGCTCCTTTAGTATCTTGAAGCTCTGGAAAAGCATTTCAGCCTCTTCCTGCAGCAGAGAGGGTGACCAGAGGAGGGAATGCCTCTGTCTGCCTCTGTCTCTGCAGCAGCCCCACTGGTGATGTGCAGCTGCTGCCATATCACGGCCACCTTGGAGGGCCACCTCAAGAGCTTGCCTGTTCCACCCTTGCCCAGCCCTGGGTGGCTGTGGCAGCGTGACAATGATCAGGCTGCAGGTCAGTTGCGTGTTGCATCTTCCTTTCTCCTGACATGACACTGCACTGTAGCTGACCCATCAGCTGTAACGAGGTCTAACGTCGGAATGAAGTGAGGAAATTTTACAGTCCTCCAAACACACTGCAGCTGTGAAGTTCCACCACTTTGCTCTTGGATAAAGTGGGTAAAAAACAGCACTTTGGCTGACAGAATGAGCAATACCTGAACAGCCACAATGGCTTTGTCAGGATGTTTAGGACCTTGAGTAGAGGTACAAATTTTGAGAATCTGTAATGCTTGTGAAATAGAATCAGTGTTTTTTGATAGTATATTTAAGTTAAACTTCTCGGGAGATGGGAGCTAACTCCTTCCCCCCTTTGTACGTGTCTAGCACACTGCCCAGTGAACGGGTCCTCATCCTTCACTGGCAGGCTGTGCAGTGAACACCGGTGATTCCCCCGTGTCACCTTCAGACCTGTGGGATTATCATCCTACATCAGCATCGGGGTGGCTGAGATTCCTTCATGCTTTTAACTGCTCAGGTTGCCAGTTGAAAAGCCCCATTTCTACTTGGAAGTGATCAAAGGTCCCTGTCACTCTCTGCCCGGTGCAGATCTGACGATGGATGTGCCTGGTACCTTCATAGCACGGTCATGCTGTGACTTTTTGGCATGTGTGCCCAAAGGGAAGGTTTGCAAATGGCCTTTAGCAGAAGACCTCTTCAGGAGGGAGAAGGTATTTTAAGGTAGTGGCAAGTACAGATCCTCATAATGATGCTCTTTATGGTCTCCATATGTGCTGCCTGACAGATGAAATTGCTGATGGCTATTCAAATAGGGAGTTTGATTTTTCAGATCTTTTAAAAATGAGTGTGCCTTGATTGCAGGTTCCTCCCCACACCACATCCCGCAGCTTCTCGGGGGAAAATACTCCTTGAATTGTTTGCGTCCCGCTCTTTACCACCGTCTTTCTCTTGTAAAATGACTTCATACGTTTAATGTAGGAAGAATACACTCAAATATTGCACGCTATGAAATGGCAGAAAGGGCATTTGTATCTGGAGGTGGGACTTGCTGGTGTAGGCAGCTGTCTTGTATGGCTTTGGGAGGAATGTTCAGCAGACATCGGTGACCTGTCGTAGGAGGAAGAAGGTGCATAGGTCAAAATGGAGGAGGTTCTTGTGAATGTTGAGGTCTCTTGCAAGTCTGGAGCTCGGCCTACGTTCCCAAACATAGAGAGAGATGAGCTGCCAAGAAATTAATGCCTCCTTTATTGAGATAGTGAGGGTCTTGGTGCACCACATTCAGAGTGCCTCAGTGGCTTTGCTTATTGACTTAAGTTTGGAGAAAAAAAAAAATGTTCCAGCTGGAAAGAAAATGATTTTTCTTTAATAAAAAAAAAAAAAAAAAAGCCTTGGAGTGCCTTGGGTGTGTTGGGTAATTGTGTACTCAAGAAGTGAAGTTACATAAGTGAAGACACTCCTGTAACCCTAGCCTGCCAGGAAGACAGGCGCTGCAGAAAATCCACTCGTCGCAGAACTCCAGTAGGTGCAAAAGGGGAGAAGTTTTATCCTTTGTGCTGTATTTATTCACCAAGAGAAGTTGTCTTTGGCACGTCTGTTTGGCACCAGAGGAGGCCCGGATTTTATCCTGTGGAGCTGCTTTTTCTCGTCGGTGTCGTGGGTAGAAGTTTCCTTCTCTGATGTGGAAGGGGAGAGGTGGGTATTTTCTGTAGTTCATCACAAGGCTTCACCACCACCGGTTGAAAGAGCCCAGGTAAGCTCCTTCTGGAGGCAGGATGGGTGTCAGAAGCAACGTCCTGCTCGGTAGCTCTGGTGACTTCCATCTCATTGCTGTCTGATGAGAGAGAGGAAAGATGAGGAGGGGTGTCGAGCTGGCACACAGCCGAGCACGAGCGGTAGGACATCTCCGTGGGTTTCCCAGTTCCATAAGAAAGACCCACGCAAATCCTAAACAGTGGACAGTGGTGTCCAGATCGACCTTTCATTCTTACTCAGGGGAATTTTAAAAGAAGGACATTTTCTGGGCAAAGCTCCTCTCTCCTGCATTGACTAAATATGCACATTTTCAGTTGACGCAGTTTATGAAACAGATGAAGAGGCCTCGCTGTTTGCTTACATGGCTCGTGGTACAAATGTCAGATCTAAATGCGTGTCAGACTTTATTTCATATATTGACTTCAAATGTAATTTGATTTTTTTTACCGTGAAAATATTTTATGAGTTAAATTTGGGATGTGCAGCAGAACAGCAAAGATATTCAATACTTGGCTTAATTTAGAAAAATGACCTTTCAGAGAAAAATGCTGTGCTTGTCAAAAATATACTGATGAATTAATTTCTTGTGATGTCAGTGTGTTAGTTGACTGTTGAGAGCGACCTTACAGATAATGAGTTTTATTTTTAACTTAGATCTGTCTGATTGTAGTGCCTCTTGCAAATCGAGTCACTTTAGTGGCTTTTATGGTTATAAATACATAGCAAAATTCAGAAGAAGGAAAAAAAAAAACCAAAGGGAAAAAAAAAAAAACAAAGCAAGGAAAAACCCAAACCAAAACAACCCAAAGCTGTCCGACCAGTAATAGATATACAAACAGATATACATAAAACCTGGCTTTTTTAAAAATACTGCCATTGTAAAATCAGTACCACCTTTGTCAACACCCCTGTCCCCCAGTCCAACCCTCCCCAAGCCCCCCATCCTTTATTCTGATTTTAAATGGCCCTAATCAAAACTGCATCACAAGTGTAGCGAGCTAGTCGTGCCTAGAAAATACTAATGTTGTTTCCACAAAGTCAATTTGTAAAAATCAGGAAGGAATTTGAAAGCAACGTTAGTACTTCTCGTAGGCTTCTGCCTGCTTAGATTGATTTATGTTTAGAAGCTCCTCTTGCTCACTTTGACAAAGCTGGCAACTTCAGTGGGTTTATTTGTGCAGATCGAGTGAGAAGGATTCAGCTTTTGATATAAATACTTCATCTCTTCTTGTTTCTGAGAACTAGAGAACTATTTTCTTGCAGTTAATTATGCATCCTGAAAATGTGTACATTCATACGCATATGTAGCGGGAGAGATGGCAGTTTAGTTTGCAAACTATCGAGCTCCGTTTTGCCTGTCGATGGTTTTAATTTTAGTTTGAGTCAGAACAACCTCTAAATTTTTAAGATAGCCTCAGATCAAGAGAGTTACAAGTCAGGTCACATCAGTTGTCACATACAGCATCATGTGTTGGGTCTAGGTGGCTATCACCGGAACATCATTATATTCCAAAATATTGCTTGGAAAGGTATTGCTGGCTTGGCCCAGAGTGGTCGTTTGAGGTTCGTTTGGGCAGGAACAGGTGTCAAAGGGGGGGGTTGTGTCCTTGTGAGCCATCGGTGGCTCTTGGGACTTGGGACACGTAGAGGGGACAATGCAGGAGATGGTTCAGCGTGGATGGGCTTGGGATATATTGCAAACCAAAAAAATCTCTTTCCCTGCTTGAATTCTAGTAAGATGTTTTTAGATGGAGTGGTGCCAACTTCAAACAGCTTTTAAGTTTAAAAGTCTGGTGTTTAAAAGAAACACTGAACGGTCAGTGGTCAGGTTTGCTTATGACTAGAGCTGAAGGGTTTGTGTCAGCAAACGAGAAGCCACGTCCAGCAGTCTAGAAGGTCACAATTGGAGTGAAATGCAACAGTAAAGCCAAACTCTGTGACAAAACCACATGGGTTTGGCCTCATCATTAAATTGTAGCAGTATTTTAGCCGTCTTGTATTAGAAATGTCCTTAGAAATTAGAAATAAATACCTTAGTGATTTGGGTTGAGTATTGCCATTTGCTGAAAATGCAATTAGCTTCAAGCTGCTGTCGAAAATAGAAAAACCCCTGTTGCTGTTTTGGCTGCTGTGTCTTCTTGCTGGAGTCAGTGGGCAGCAGTTACTGTCATGTTTTGGTGGTTACAGTCAGGCCACTCCAAACTCGGCTCAGCTGAGCATTTTTGGTAATCTCATGAGTAGACTCCAGCTTTGCGACGGCAAATTTACTGTAAATCTGTGTTGATCTCTTTTTGGGTGGTAATTTCTTAGAATAGCTTTAGTTATTGTTGGAATGGTGGCAAATTTAATGGGTATTGCAGGCATGTAATGGTATTTCATCTCAACCAAAACAAAGGATGTGAGTTTCTAAAGCAACCAGAATTATTTTTAACTCTTTCCTCATTTCTTTAAAACAAACCCCGAGTGATTCATCCATATCCTGTCACAAAGTGGCCCCTGCAAAATGTTTTGGAGGGAGAATAACAAGCAGCTCAGTGGGCAGTTTTGCAAGAACTGGCTATGGACCACGGTGTGTTTTGTTTTGTGGGGTTTTTTTAACCTTTCATGCAGAGCAATTAGTGGCTGGGTGGTGTTCTAAAAACCCCATTTGATCTCCAGCAAGAACGTTATCTGTTTGCCCTTACCAGGGTGTGTTGTTCTTAATAGTGCGAGTGTTGAGATTCCCCACTACACAGCCTCAGTATTTCACGACAAAAACCCGAGCGCTAATATCTCATTGTACTTTAAAAGGGTTTCTCTGTAACGTTTTCAGACAGAATTGATCAATGAATTAATTTGCAGTGGGAAAGCTGAATGTCCAACACATCTATTTTAAATAACTGCCTGAAAGCAGGGAGGAAATGAGAGCTGAGATAAATTGGTAAAACAAAACTGGTGAGAAGTTCAGCTCTGAAGACCTACATCTTGATATTAGAAGAGTCACGAGGTTTCAGTTTGGTCTTTTTTTTCCAGTAGTGCTTGGTTTGACCTTCCTTATAACGTTTATTATTTGACATACTCATATTATGTCAAATATTTTCCACCCCTCTGTAAATTAAACTGCTGTCATCTTTTAGACTCTTATCCGGAATCATCCGCAGGCTCCTAAGTGTTGTATTGCTCTTTGACCTCTTCCTAGTTCTGAAATAGTTGCATTATTATTGACCGTATTTCTCCTGAAGCAACTCAACATTTTCTCTACAAATAACCACCCCCGCCCACAAAGAATTAAAAAAAATAAATCAGCAAAGTTCCCAGGAATAACCCCTTGTGCAGCCTGTGGTTCTTTTCAGAGAGTCATCCAGACCTGCAGGTCAGTTCCTCAGTGCTGCACACAGAGAGGTCATAAATTGAACGTATGAGTAGTTTATACAGATACAGGGGTTCGACCTCTTTCTTTCTTTCTGTATTTCAGTGCTTTGATCGTGACTTTTTGCCGTGGCACTCTTGTTGTAACACAGCATTCCAAGCACAGACTCTTGCCTGTGGTCTGCAATTCAGGCTGCTAAGGTACTGGTTGGGTTGCATTGCTTTGGCTGCCCTGTGAGGAGCTGACCCCTAAAGAGCCATAGGATAGGTTAGTTAAACTGTGAATTAAGCCAGGAACTTAAACTATGTGCATGCTCAGAACTATATCCTGATACAAATTTAAATTATTAAATCCCTATTTCCATCCCAATTTGACAATAGTTTTTTAATGAGCACCATTCAGTTCGTCTCTGCTTTTGTGCTAAATTTGGACTAACAATTTCCAAATCTTTTGTTTACTGTCACATGTGAGGTAATGAAAATTGCAGTCACTGAAATCTTCAAAATTATCCACCAGGAGTGTGAATGTGTAAATTTTATCCAGTTGATAGCTGGTAATTAAGGTCAGATTCTGTTACTGAATCCTGGCTTGAGTTGTTGATGAATACTTGTTGAGTATTCAAGTTCAGTAAAACTTAATTTCTGGAAGTTCTTAAAAATAAAACTGTCACAATTTAATAGTTGGAAGAAATTACTAAATGGGATAAAACAAACAAGAGCTAAACTATTTAATTACCCAAATTAGAAACTCAACATAAATGGGGGTGGTGTTGGCTTTTGGGGTGGAGTGGCTTTTAGGGTTTTGTTTTGGTTTGATATTTTTAAGTCTTTTATGCTTAAAATTTATTCTAAGTTCTGATGCCAAAAGCCCAATACCTGACTACCTATAAGAAATTGGTTCATCCTGCCTCAGGACGAACCTGAGGTTATTTGGTTTGTAATTATGAATAGTAGCTACAGAAAATTAGAAGCTGGACAGAAAGACTGCCCAAGATAGGAAAGCATCAAGACATCTGCTGTGAGTATATATTTTCATTAAATATAGTCACTGTTAAAATACTGTTCAGTGTTTATTTATGGAAAGTAATGGAAAATAATATGCTCAGTATTTTCCCAATTGCTGCAATTTCTCTGCTCTTTGAGTAGAGTCCTCACGAGTATGAACTGCTCTATCACCTTCTCAGGAAAGAGAAAGAAAAAGAAAATAATTTCAATGCATCATTTCTCCAGCCTATACGCTGTTTAGTGGCTTTTTATTTTACTTGATCATTTTCACTGAGTAAAATATTTGTCCCTATTTTTGAGAACTACAAAGAAAGAGAAATACTTTCTGAGCTCTGTGCACAGCCTGAGGTGTTTCCCAAGTTGGAGGCATCAGAAGCCTTTGAGCTACTGTGGTTCACGTGGGGAATACCAGATACATGTGTTTAGTTGGTGGATGCTCACTGTGTCTTTCCACTCACAGCGTTAAATAACAGCACCGGGTGAATCTGGTGACAAGGGTGGGGAGCAGGAAGGTCTTGCTGATGTGATTCTTGGCAAGAGAGGAAACCCGTGCGAGGTTGAAGAGCACTAAGCACAGCTTTGCTCCCAGCCTCTACTGGCAAGATGCCATCAGGAGAAAGTATCAGACTGACAGCTGTGGACTTTTTTTCTTTCTTTGCCTTCAACACCATTTCACTTTGCTCCTGTAATGCCCATTTCGTACATCTTAGGTCGAAACGTTCCTGCTGTTTTGTAGGACTCTCATAAGCTTTAGTGAGAAGTTGGTGGAGCCTTGTCCTTCACCACAACTCCAGGTGCCTAGGCCAGGGGCACTCGGTGGTCTGCTAGCCACTGTGAACACTCCTTAGAGCAAGAGAGGTTGTCCAGTTGGCTTTGTTCTCCCCTTCTTTGTACGTACAAAGTTTCCAATGTTATTTTCCTTCCTACTAACACAGTTTTTGTCTTGGTTACCCTTTCTCTGGCTGGCAATGTGGAAACTTTCTGTGGAAATTTAGTTTAGCCAAGCCGTTGAAAAAAAAAAATAATTGAGAAAAATACTTCTGTAAATAGGTAAGAGACATTTTAGATGTAAAGAGATTGGGTTATATATGGGGGAAAGGCCATTTAAAATCTTAACATTTCTCAAAATTCAGGGCTGGTTCTTAAGTCATGAAAAATGTCCCAAAAGCCATGATAAAAACAAAACCAAAAAGCAGTTTCAGGACATTGTACTGGCTTTGCATTTTCATTGTTTTACTCAGGTAGCACATTCTAATAATTTCTTCTCCCACTCACCACATATTTCAGAAGTCATTGTTCCAACAAAACCACCCCCAAAATTATCTTACCGTAAATGAGTTTATTATAAAGTTGGGTGCAAGTCTTTCTACTCTGTGGCGGCACGGGGTCAATTTATGTAAAATCTTTTTCTGAAAGGCCAAGTAAATATATTAAAAGTCTATTTGAGTAACCAAAGTCCCTCGATGCTCGCTTGGGCGCATCGCTAGCGAAGCGAGCGAGCTGGAGGCTGCGTTGCTCGCTTCCAAAGGCAGCTGGGGGGATGGCGTGTGTGGCAGCTTGCTGTGGCTTTCTCCCACACATTCCTCACCACCCCCTCGTCTTCAATCAGACGATGCAAAATTGAGCATGAATTCTAAATAAAAAAAAAAAAAGGAACAAAAACCCACCCGGGTGATGTTCAGAATGCAGAGTGCCATCATTTTGTAGGTGTATATGAAGCAGCTAGTTAATCATCTTCCTAAGCTTGCAACTAGAGAAAGATGCTAGAAAAAGGGAGGAAGAGAGGTAGGTTTTGGGTTTCATTTAGGTTTTTCTTGGGTTTTTTTGGCTGGTTGGTTGTTTTTTTAAAAGAAATGATAATAATTTACCATTCTATGGCAGTAGGAACTGTACTTCCAGTTGGGATAAAGTGAATGTGAGTGGATCTAAAGAATTTTTCCCTCATTTTCCAAACCACTATTTAGCATATTAATAATGCACTTAACTGTGTCCTGCCATGTTTGTTTCCTATTCTTTATCTACTAAAACTTTCTCAGTGTCTTGTAATAGCTGGGGTTCTTGTATCAAAGTTAATGAACTGTATCTGCAGGGTGAACATGCCAGGATTTTCTTTTTTTTTCAAGACCTTCGTTTGTTTGTTGCTCAAGGGTCTCTTAGAGACATCAAAAAGGGAATTGCCAGTAAGATACTTCAACCTATTTGCTTTTATTTCTTGGGGAGAAACTTGGAGTGGAGGAGAGAGCATTTCATTTTATTTTTTTTTCCAGATTTTATGCTGATCACCATCCAGGACACACAGTAAATATTTTAATAACAACCTCCACCCCCACAAAGAAAGAAAAACAAATTTTGGTTGAGACTCTACTTTGGAGGAGTCATTGAAGATTTCACTGGTTTTCTTCCAGTTCTTTATAAATTTCAGCCCCACAAAAGACCTCCTGGGGCTCTATTGCGACACAATTTCATTTGTCAGCGGTGCTTGTAAATCCTGCTGGGTTCTTGGGCTCCGCTCCCCTTTACCGGATTTGTACGATCCGAGCAGTTCTGACTCTGCAGCAGCCAGGGACAGACCGGTGCCATCCTTTCCAGGTGAGCTGGGGTGGGCAGGGTACCTGCCAGTGGAACTGGGAGCAAGGAGCCAGCAGCAGCCGTGTCCCTGAGGACCAGCCTCGGTTCCCGGGACCAGCCAGAGCAGGCACAGGGGAGGAGAGAGACAAAGCGCGAGCTGGCTGCGCTGGAGACAGGTTTTAACAAGTGCCTTGGGACCAGAATAACGCTGCTCTGAGCAGAAATCCTTCGTTTTATGGGACTTGGGGAAGAGGAGCAGGAGAGCTTGAGTGGCTCATGTGGTTTGCAGGGTAACTGCGTAGGTGCTTAAAGCTGAGTGCAGCCTTAGCAGGCTGCTGTGTGGTTGTGAGCAGAAAATGATCCCTTCATAACAATATGGATGTTTGTCACCTGGCCTCCTGTGACAGAAGATTTCAAGTCCTCTCTTTTTCCAGTAGAAACAGATACCTGTTTAGATGGGAGGTTACTACCTGGCAGGACACGGGCTAAATCTGGCCCCCAGGATGTTTTCCTCTTCTCCATCCCTTCCCCCTGAAAAAAAAAAAAATCCAGTTGTTTTGTACAGCCTTGGTCTATAAGGCTTATCTGCCGTTCAGATAAGCAACTGGAGTAGTGGGACATCGAGGTTTTTATGGTGCCAGAGGGCTATGGTGTAGGACCTGTTTCTGGGTGCTCTGCAAGGTCAGCTTGCAATTTCTGTCCCAATTAATGTTTAGCAACTTACTAGCTCTCTTCTAATAGCTCCTTAAAAGCAGTGGAATGACAAAGCTGCAGAGTTGATTGTGGTTTCGGCTCATCCTGATTTGCTGGAAATGCGTCGGTGAGTATTTGATCCATTTGTATTTCTGTTGGGTACAGAACATCTCCCTGAGGTGCCTGACTGCGTCTCGGGCGCGCTGCCGAATGACCCCCTCCTTCCCAGAGCTGTGCCTTGGGAAGTTCTGGCAAATTGGGATCATTGAGGGTAATCAGCTCACAACTTCCTTGCTTTGTTTAGGGTCTGCCTGCCCCTGAGGTGGTTCCATCCTCCTTCCCACCATCTTTGATGGGAATGGCACACTCAAGAACACTAGACCTAGGTTTTGTCTCAGGTCTTGAGGGAGGAAGATGGGAACAGGTAGAGGAGAGCAGTAAAATAAATCACTGAAGTGAGATATTGGCTTAATACGTATATTTTCCAACCTCAGTTTGTGTTTTCCCCAAGAAGAGAACAAGAACTGCCCAAGGCTGTTTGGTTTGTAAGCCTCTTAAGAGTGGCTAAGCCCCAGTTCATGTTGTTAATGAGGAAACACCGTATCTTTGTCCCTTCGCTTAAGTTTTGTGTTTGAGGCACACCTAGTCCTACATCAGCTTCTGCTGACTAGTTTTTAAAGGCTTTTCTTTTAAATCCATCCAATTTCTGTTGTTTTTCACTTCAGAGCTGCAGACAGTAAGATTTCATTCAGCATATTAAAAAATTCAGGGCAAAAAATAGGAGATTGCTATGGAAAAAATAAACCAGCAAAGTCCACAGGGTGAGGTTTAGCAGAACAAGTTCATGGTGGATTTTTACATTTTTGGGTTTTTTTTATCTATAAGACTCACTGATACCATTGGGACTGTTCATATGTTGGGTCGTATTCACACACTTTGGCTGGTAACCAACTGAGACCTATGAAGTTAGAATCATAGGATATTTTGGGTGGGAAGAGACCTTTCCAGGTCATCCAGTCCAAACCCCCTGCAGTGAGCAGGGACATCTGCAACCAGAGCAGGGTGCTTAGAGCCCTGTCAAGCTTGACCTTGAATGTCTCCAAAGTTGGAGCCTCCATCACCTCTCTGGGCAACCTGTTCAGTAGTAAAGACTTTCTTCCTAATACCCAATCTAAATCTACCCTTCTCTAGTTCTTGGAAAAACAAGCAAGGGAAAAATGACATACTTTAGTTAAATCAATGAAAAGCTCTAACTTCTGTAGTTATGCTAAAGAAGGATTTTGAATTTGAAGGTGAGTGTGATTTTGCATCACTGTTCAAAGTGGATTTACCAAATAGCAAAAAATATCAACTGGCCATCAGTCTGGAAGAAGTCCTGAGCTGTTAGAACCAGCTGGAAGAGTGGTACATGGAGATGTTCCAGCACAGCAGGAGCTGGTGAGGAAGGGGTGGGCAGGGTGGCTGGAGGTGGTGACCCAGAGGCACATTCTTTGAGCTACATGGTGAAGGGAGGATGGTGGTTGCAGAGGCTGGGTTTTAAAGACAGGTTATTAATAAGGACAGGGTTTTAAATGAGAAAGACTACTGGGTGAACTCTCCTGACATGCCCCAGAGGAAAAATTTATTGAGAGGCTGATAGTTGCACTTTATTCAGGTGATACCCTCTCCTTAGCAGACAAACACCGCCTGCCATCTTCCAGTTCATAAAAATGTCCCTCTCTCCATCCCCGTTCTTTTGAGTAGTCCTGGCAAGAGCAGGCCCAGTGAAGTGGCAGTGGTGCTGGTTTGATGGAGTTTTCCACCGGGGTGAGGAGGAAGATGTAAATGAAAAAACAGAACATTTCAAAATGACATTAGGTTGCTGTGCAGCCATGTTACAAAATGACAAATGAAAGTCAGGGTGGGTAAGTGAGAAGTGATGTCCATGAGGAAAAATATTCTGACTCCTCATTTAAATTGAGTTGCTTGTTATCTCTCGGGCCTGAGATCTGTGCGTCATATCTGTGTGGAGAAGTCAACTGTAGATTCAATAACTGTCAAAAAGCAAATGAAACATTAGGAATGTTTATGATAGTAGTAGAGAAAAACATCTCGTCATAGTAAGGTCTGTGGTGTGCCTTCATCAGGAACAGTGGGATCGATTCTGACATCTTCCTCCCAATTCTCTTTCCCTTTTTCACTTCCACCTCTAAAGGGGATAAAATAGCATGGTAAAAGCTGCAGAGGTCCTAAGTCTGTTGAACAGCTTTTGTATAAGGAGTGACACAGTAGATGAGGCCCTGGTCTTCAAAGAAGAGAGGTGTGAGAAGGTCACACAGATTCAAAGCACACTTGAAGAAACTAATGCAGGAATTATCTGTGGGATCTGTGAGGTTCAAACACAGTTTCTGGGGCTTGCTTCAGAGCTGTGTGGTTTTAGAGTCAGGGACTTGCCACGTGTCCTTTTCTGCTTTTCCCTTGACTTCTGCTCTTGTGTGCTGCTGGAGGCAAGACACTGGGCTGGACCTTTGGCATGACACATTAGCTTTGCTTCATTTCTGTTAGTGTCATCAAAAAACCACTTTTTTCCTTAGCCAGCAGTGCTATTTATTGTCCATCTTAATATGAGGCAATTATAAGGAGTTCAGTATCTAAAGTCCTATGAAAGATCTAATTATTTAAACCATTTCCATCATAATTTCAGGATCTCAATAGAGAGATATTTTTTAAGCTGGGCTAAGCTTATGAGAATTATGGTGGTTTTGAGCAGCGATGTTCGTCCTTTAGGTTCCTCAGTGCTGAATTTGTCTAACTGCATGATCTGTGCCTTGTAAACTTAGTAGCATTTAAGGAACTCCAGAAACAGAAGAAGAAATTACAGAGCAGTTTGACCCCTTGGAGAACTTGATGAAAGCCTCCGCTGTTGTCTCAGGTGATGAAACACCAGCTTTTGATGTTGTTCTACCTGTTGAACCAGTTTTGTGTTGGGCAAGCCCTCCCTCAGCACTCTTGCAGTTTAGGGTAAGTGCTTTCCAGAAAGATAGATGGAAAGTTTTTCCCCTGGTTGGCTGGGGAGTGGCTGGCTCAGCTGTTTGCTGCTTTGCTATAGGATCTGTAGTTGAGAAAAATGCAGAAATTAAGGAAGTCTTTTGGGCATTAGGTGTTGGTGTTTTCATATATGTCTCTGCTGAGTGGAAATGTTGCTTGGTTGGTTGGAGTTTTTTGTTTTGAATGCTTGCAGATATTTCACTGCTATTTACACAATCTCTGTGCCAGGGTTTAAAAAAAAATAATAATAAAAAAATAAACTAGACTTTTTTCCAGTTTAGGGACATCAGATCAAAGGCCAGTAAACCTGGCAGGGGGAGGGAACCTGTCTCAATGCAGAAGGTATGAAGGAGCTTACAGCAGCAGCTTGGAGAAGATGGTGAAATGAAGCAGCTTGTAGATTTACTATTTTGTTTTAACTTTTCAACCCAATATTAGGTTTGGCATAAAAAAAAAACCAACGCAGAAAGCCAAAATGAAGCCTGGAACAATGAATGCCCTAGAGGCTGTCAAATAATTATTAAGCAGATTTTAGTGATAATAATCACCCTGTCCTAGGAACACAACTAGAATTTGGCAGTCGCTGCTCCAGCCATCAGGAAAGCGCTGGTGTAATTACTGCGCTGGCTGGCTGATGAGGAGCTATGCAAATGGGACTGCAATCAGCGTTTGTGCTCTGGAGGGAGGGAGACAAGGTGTAAATGAATTATCTCTGGGGGCACAGCTCGTGGCTCTCAGAAGGACATCTAGGAGAGGATCTAGGATCGCCTGGCTTTGTGGGGCAGGTGGAAAAGGGACAAGCCGTGGAAAGGGCCACCCTTGCACAGTGGTGAAAAGGTGCCAAGCAGGAGATAGTGCTGAAGGTGCTTCACCTCCACTTCTGAATCTTTGTGCTTGGCAGCTACTGTGCCTGTCTCCAAAGGTGCCTCGCTGTTTGCTACGTCCTTCTGTAAGGTGACAGCCATCTGAAAATATTCTTCCCCCCTCTCCTCCTATGCTCAGTTTTTAATGAGTTTAAGTCCTAATAAAACAAAAACCATGGTGACACAAAACATTGAAAGCTCCCCAGTTCTAAACTGATGACCCAGGCACTGAGTTTGGGGTTCATATACAAAGAGCTGATGTCATTTATGTGCCTCCCAGGAGCCTTTGCCATGCCTAAGTACGATGTGATGGGAAGGATAAAGCTATTCTGTATCTAATTGATATACAGCCTCTCCACTGACTGTTTTATTGTGTATAGAGTATAGCTCTTCATTGCTGATACTCAGGTAATCTGCAGATTACAGATTGTATTTTCAATTATGCAAGCCTCTTTTTTTTTTTTTTCTTAAAATGAAGAGGATCTTTATCTTCTCTTTTCGACGGGGTTATGTAAAATATCTGTCACGGGTTCTTCATTTTTAAATGCAAATAATTATATATGGCAGGGAGTATGATGAGCATTCAAAGTTGACATTAAAATGAAAATGCATAAAATTTTCCTGAAAAACTGATCAAACAGGTCATTAGTCAAGGTTGTAATGACTAGTAGAACGTTTTAAGATGTCTTCAGTCTCATTTAAGGTGTTTTAAAAAGTAGTCAATGGTTTTTTTAAAATGACAACTGCTCCTCCATCATCCTACTAGTTGCTGAGAGGTTTGAATTCACAGAATTTAGAGAGGCCTTTTCCCTCCCTTCCCTTGCAGCTGTACGAGCATTTTTCAGACCTGGTAGCATCTGGCAAAATGAGATTTAATCTGTTTTACCCTGTGTTTTTGGTAGGCTGGGGATATCCGTGCCATCAGTTACCGGTGTTTGGCAGCCCACTAAGCCATGGTGCTGCCATCCTCTAAGCCCCAAACTGGGAAAGAGAAACCACAAAACGACCCGTACGCCAAAAAGTGCCAAGTTCCCACACTATAAAATTACAGAGAAGATGTAGGGACTGTATTTCCTCATGTGATCTCTTCCTTTTAATCTCGAGTGTTCCTCATTAAATTAGAAAAGGGAAATATACAGGGACAGCAGAGTGGTTTCTAATTAAAGGTAGATTTAAATTTGAGTGAGAAGTGTGCCTTTGTCCTATGGGTTTCATGAAATGACTTTTTGCTGCTGTTCTGCCAACTTTGTTGGTGTCCATTCTGCTGCGGGGAGGCAGCGCTGGGCACTTTGGGCCTTCAAAGACACCCTCAGGTGCCCAGGTCTGCCATGTCCCCTCCTTGTGTCCCCTCCCTCCCTCCTTGGCGCTGCCAGGCCGGGGTGCCTTTGGGACCCGCTCCCCCGGCTCTGCCGCCTGGGTTTCGGGTTTGGAGGCGGGGGCAGGCGGCGTGCCGGGGCTCGCTCAGCCTCTGCGCTTCCCGAGGGATGGGCGAGAGAGAGCGGCCTGCCGCCGGCTGCGCCACGCTCGCCATGAGCCTAATGGGCTCCCTGTACAGACAAGACTCTTAATTCTTTATTTTATTTAATTAATTATTTACTTTTTTTTAATCTGGTTAAAGGAAGTCTCGGGATTCATCTCAGGTAACCCAAATCATTAGGGCTGCAGCGTTCTTGCTTTAGCAGGTTGTAGAGAGCCTTTCCTCGGCCCGGTGAAACGGAAAAGCCGAGTGTCGCAGCTTCCTCTCCATGGGCCACGGGCTCTTCTGCAGCCCTGAAGGCCACCAGCATCCTGGCTGTGTCAGCACTGGTGTGGCCAGCAGGACTAGGGCAGGGATTCTCCCTGTACTCAGCACTGGTAGGGCTGTATCTTCAATCCTGGGGTTGGTTTTGGGCACCTCACTCCCAGAAGGTCACTGAGGGGCTGGAGGTATCCAGAGAAGGGCAACGGAGCTGGGGAAGGGTCTGGAGAACAAGAGGAGCAGCTGAGGGACCTGGGGTTGTTCAGCCTGGAGCAAAGGAGGCTCAGGGGAGACCTGGCTCTGATAGCTCCTGACAGGAGGTTGTAGTGAGGTGGGGTCATTCTCTTCTCCCAGGGAACAAGTGACAGGACAAGAGGAAGCAGCCTCAGGTTGTTCCAGAGAAGGTTTAGATTGGACATGAAAAGGAATTTCCTTCCTGAAAGGGTTTTCCAGCCCTGGCCCAGGCTGCCCAGGGCAGGGGTGGAGTCCCCGTGATCCCTGGAGGGATTTAAAAGCTATGGAGCTTTGGTGCTGAGGGCCATGGTTTAATGGTGGCCGGGCAGTGCTGGGTTAATGGTTGGACCTGATGATTTTAAAAGTCTCTTCCAACTAAACCAATTCTATGTTTTCTGTGCAGCCACGCAGGGAAGCACTCCAAGCTTGGGTTGACTCCACACAGTGCATCTCCTTCATGCCACTGCCCACGTGGTGTGGGCACCGACACACACAGTGTGGGGCTTTCCTCTGGAGAAGGTGTGAAATGGCTCGGATGCGATATGGACAGTGGGTTTGGGTCCTCCCCGTGTCAAATCTGAGCCCTTCTTCCTATGTTGTGCTGCTCTGCACTGCCCGTCTGGTGCTGGGAGTGGGTTTATTTATTTCTTTCTTTGTTCGATGGGGTTTTATTTATTTCTTTAATAGTAAGTGCTTTCAGCCACACTTCCCATCCAGTGAAATGCAAACCGCTTTATTACTGGCACTTTAGCCTGATGTGTTTCCATAGTCATCAGATGGAGATTTCCACACACGGTGTGGAAAGCCTCTCTTGACTTGCTCTCTGAATTTAAGTAGCGATGGAAGGTGCAAGCTTTCAAACTTTCAGCGGTGTTTTTCTCAAGCTTTTCATCCTCCTCCCCCCTAAAAAAAAAAGAAAACCCACCTAAAAATCCTCCTTTCAGTCGTGCCCAGCGCGTGCAGACTGAGCACACAAATGCACTTCAGCTGAAGAAGATTTTTGTCCCTTCAGTTCTCTGCTAACACATGAAAAAAAACCCAAACAATTAAAGTGATACCTTTCTTGGTGTTCATCGAAAAAACATGCAAAGTGATTTTTAAAATGACTTTTCAGATGTCTCCTGACACAGCAGTGTAAGAGAGTGTTTTCTGAGAAAGTGAGAAGAAAAACTGTTGCCATCTGAAGCTGTTTTGCAGGAGGTATTTTTAGGATGACTCAGGCCTAAGGCCTGAGAATTGTTCTTGTCTTTAACTGAAGGGAAAGAAAGAAAACTGCTGACACTTTCCGTCCAGCTGTTTTGGATAAATATATGAATGTGTAATCCCAACCTCTCAGGCAAGATAGGAGTTGGTATTTGTTGAAGTTTTGGTGCAGCAGCCTGTTTGTTCTTAGCATCTGATCTGGTGTATATCTGCTTGTTTTCCCCTACCCATAAACATAAATAAATAAAGCTTTTTTATTGTTTTAGAGATGAAGTTTTGCTTCTTCAGCAAGATGCCCCCAAAGCCCTTTTTCTACAGCCACGTGCAAGTATGTACAATGAAAAATATTTGTGTTTGGGCATTTTGCAGAAGCTTAATGAACATTTCTCAGCCACCACTCCCATGTGAGCTTTCCTGGAGGCAAAATTGTCCTCCTCAGGGACTGCTTCCTCTATGATGTGTCCGTTGCCCATGGACAGAGTGATTTGTCCAGCAGGACAAAGACATCTCATGATACTGGTGTAGGGACTCTCACCAGCAAAAGAAGAGATGAAAAACGCAAACCAAACCCTCCAAACAAACCCACAAAGGGCAGATTTCTTTTGCTCCATCTTAAATTGCTGTCCAAAGTTACTGGTTTCCTATCTTGCAAACCTCGCACTTGCCAGTGTTCCATAGAATCACAGAATGGTTGGGGTTGGGAGGGACCTCTGGAGATCATCGAGTCCAACCCCCCTGCCAGAGCAGGGTCACCCAGGGCAGCCCACACAGGAACAGATCCAGGTGGGTTTGGAAAGTCTCCAGAGAAGGAGACTCCATAACCTCCCTGGGCAGCCTGTTCCTTGAGGTCTAATGGACAGAGAGATGTCAGGATGAAGGCTGGACTTGATGATCCTAGAGATTCCTATTCCAGGCTCTGCCACCCTCACAACCACAAAGTTTTTCCTCATGTTGAGGTGGAACCTCCTCAACAAAAGATTTCTGCTTTCCATGCTGAAATTCCAAAACCTTTTATTTTTCATCAATTAATGACCATATAAATAAGGCCTTTAAAGTTTTTTTTTTCTTGAAAACTCCTAATGTAAACATGTTCAAGCTTGTATTTGTTGACATCTTAAAAAAAAAAAGGTAAAGGTCTGTATAAACTACATTTAGTTGTGTTGTAATTAAAATCTGTGAGGTTATATCTCTCAGTGAAGATCAAAAATAGAGAATGTAAAGCTGTTGGAAAATCTGGCTTATTTTTTGTATTTAACAACCCACCACAGCACCACCGTGTCTAACGCAGCCTGTTGGTATCCATTTAATGATCTACCACAGCAGGAGGCTTGTTAAACAAGAAGTATATGTTGCTGCGTGCCAATCTTCTTCCTCACGTTCCTCAAAAGCACAGTTGCATTATATATTTAAAACCCCAAGGAATTTGATGGTATTTCCACACTGCAGATAACCTGCTGGGAGAGCTGGTTTGGACAATACTATGAGAAGTTTGAATACTGGAGTAAAGAAGCCATGGCACCCATGTTGTTTCTTTGTATTTTATATACATGCATATATATGTGTGTGTGTATATATATATATATATATATATATAAAACCCTATTATATGATGTTACCTGTGCTTTACTTCTTTGCAGTACACACAAGAGCTGGCTCTGTGGCTTTATTATGCTTATGGATAGGGTCCAGCAAATAGATGTGGTGCTGAGGGCTGTGGTTTAGTGGTGCCCTGGCAGTGCTGGATGAACAGTTGGATTCAATGATCTTAAAGGTCTTTGCCAACCTAAATGATTCTATGATTTTACAGGGAATTTCCTTTCTCTACAGCAGCACATAGGATAATTTCCACTTTGTCCTCCTCTATTAAGCATGTGGTAAGAAGCATTTTATCTTAAATGAGAGTGTGTTTGTCACCATCATCATTTGCTTCTAGATGTGTGCTACTCCAGAAGGCTGTCTGCTGAAGGTTGGGCGTGTTAGGATAGGTCTCAGAAAGGTAGTCAGGATATGTGTTATTCTGTCAATTTATGGGAAATAAAGAGGGTGCTGCACCTGCCAGGTATTAGAAATTTCCATTTGTTAAATCACTCTCTCTTGTCCTTGCAGAAGTAATATGCCAGTGATGAAGAAATGTTTCCGTGGTAAAATTAGACAGTATCACACATTTAAATCTGAAAGGATACTAAATCAACTGAGCAGTGAATCAGACAATATTTGCAATTAATAGTGGACTTTGCGGTGTTCACTTCCTCCTGGGCTTTGCAGATGGTTTTTGTGTAATGAATTTTTGTTTAAAAGAGCTTTCAAAGGTGTGTACCATTGAAGAATCTATAATATAATTCTAAAAGAACACGGTATGTTGTCAGAAATAATTTGCCTTAAAATGTTCACAAGCAGCTAATTTAGTGAGATGCAAGAGAAGGAAATGACTGGATAATAGAAATTTGACTTTTAGTTAGCAAGTTATTGTTGGTCCACGCAGGACTTGGCAGAAGAGCCAAGGAGGCTGCGTTTCGGTGTCACTGGGATGCGTGGTTCTCATCCCACCTCTCCCCACCTGCTCCCCAGCACATTCAGCAGGTAGACTCACGTTAATACCCATGCCTCATCTGCAGGCAAAATCGCTGCTTTTGGTTTCCAGGAGCAACACTGTTTGATTTTTTTTGTTCCAGTGGTCACGATGCTCGAAACCGCTCTGCTCAGAGGTACGTCCATCAGTATGGAGACAGATAGGTAACAAATATAACTCCCTGGGGAAAACACAGCAAGCGATGCAGGAAGCGTAGGAGACTTTCTGGCTGTGTACCCAGTGCCTGTTTACCTAGTTGTTATTTCTGTTATCTGTGGTTCTTTGTTTGGAATTACAGTCTGACAAAGAAGTGGTTGGGAATTTCTCATAGGAACTCGTTTTAAATACTAGAGAGAGAATTCAGGTAAAGGGATCTGAGCATTTAATCTACCTGGCAATCTAATGTAGCATGCTTCCAAAATACTTCTGCAGTTTTTCTCTAGAAAATAGGATGATTGTGAATTTAAATGAGTACATTTCTTGTGGCATTTATTGGAAATGTGCAGATAATTCTGTTAATCATGAAACTGCAGTTGTCCGTCTACTTAAATACAAATTTTGGTGACAAATCTTTTACATCCTCTCAAGAGATAAACACCGTATCTTGTGTGTTAGTTGTATCTGAACAGGGGGGAGATGACTTGGAGTTTGATACCCAGTTTCTGGGTTTGAATTTGATACTGGGTTTGATTGCAAGTTTGAATTTGATACTGGGTTTGATTGCTTGTTGCATTTTGGTCGGTCTTACAGCTCCATTCCCAGGGTTACTTTGTTGGTGTTTGTTTTCTTTTCCTGTGTGTTTACCTATCTCATCAGCTGTCCTGCAGCTTCGCAAGTTGCTTATTTCATCACCTTTCTGTAAAGCAATAATCTGTGGGAAAACAGTGTAAGATAAGAGAAGATAAGATAGGACAAGAAGAAACAGCCTCAGCTTGTGCCAGGGGTGGCTTAGGTTGGTCATTAGGAAAAGTTTATTCCCTATAAAGGTCGTCAAGGGCTGGCCCTTTTTTTCTTCTTTTTTCCTTTTTTTTTCTTTTTTGCTCCTTCTGCCTGTGTGGGAATTTCTGGTGGTTTCACAGAGGAATAAGCCCGGGGCTACCGCTCCCGTGGCCTCACCACTCCCATGTGACAATATTGGCTCCATCGCTTCACGCAGCAAATCCCGTTTGCTGTTTGTATCGCCGTGTTTCATGCCGCATTGTCTTGGTCTAACAGCCTTTTTCCCCAAACCTATTAGAACGTTCTGTAATGCACCATAATACCTATTCTGGAGAGTCCCCTGACTGCAGAAATGATTACAGATGGTACGAAACGACGGTGGGATTAGCTGTTGACTGCAGATCCAATGCCAGTGCTTTTCTTTCCACAGCTCCGTGTAATTTAACGTGTCAATAGCCTTGCTGGTAAAACACGATCAAATTTTATGTGGCTGTATTACTCGTACTGTAGTGTGTGTTTATGGGGGAATGGTATCAACTCCGAAATATAAACAGGCAGATCAAGGCAGATTTCAGTAAATGACTTTCTAAAATCTTGTGCTTTTTATATATGTATTTTAATAATGACTTCTCTTTCTTGCAGACAAAATTGAAGAAGCACAAAAACAGCTTAATGGAACAGAAGACCAACAGAGAGGTAATAAAACCAAAAAATTAACTAGAAAGAAATTCACATTGCAATTCTAGGTAATCATGGAATCATAGAATGGTTAAGGTTGGAAATGACCTCCCAGATCATCAACCCAACACCTCCATGACCACCTGACCGTGTCCCGAAGCACCACATCCACCCGATTTTTGAACACCTCCAGGGACGGTGACTCCGCCACCTCCCTGGGCAGCCTGTTCCAGTGCTTAACTGCTCTTTCAGTAAAGAAATTCTTCCTAATATCTAATCTGAACTTCCCCTGCTGCAAGTTGCAGCCATTTCCTGAGACTGATCCAAAGC
Source organism: Chloroceryle amazona (assembly GCA_027560015.1). Taxonomy (NCBI): domain Eukaryota; kingdom Metazoa; phylum Chordata; class Aves; order Coraciiformes; family Cerylidae; genus Chloroceryle; species Chloroceryle amazona. Next base: position 16,097 of record JANHFX010017877.1, on the reverse strand, counting down.
CTGCATCAGTGAAAAGACTTCACTGGGCTGGTTGCTGGGTGAGGCCCCAGGGCATGTCTGTCTGCAGCTCAGGGTCTGTGTCTGTGATGCCTCAGTGCTGCAGAGACACAAAGGCTTTGCTTTCACCACCTGAGGAGCTGCCTTGACCTTGAGGAGACTACCAAAGCTGTAGCATTAGGGACCTGCACCAGTTCCTGACTACAGCCTGTGCTAGCTGTTGGTTCATGCTGTGATTTACCTGACCATTAATAACCATTGCTGGCTCCTGGTGAAGCAGTATGTGATGATTTCTAGCAGATGCTGGAGGGGGATTGATCATCACAGGTTATTTTAAGAAACAGATGACCTGTGACAGATTAGATCTGTCTTTTGGAGCTGAGAAAGCTGGTGGAAAGTGGTTGCATTTCAAGGCTGGCTGACTGCAGTGGTACCTGTTTGGTGGTGTGATAAAGCTCATCTGCACACCCACAGAGGTGACTTTGGAGGGGGGAGCCCAAGAAATCCTTTGCCATGCTACTTACCAGGCCCATCACAGGAGAGCCATGAAATGTTCATCTTTGCAAGCCCAGGAGAGCACAGGGGCAGGCAGGAACCCAAATTAAGGACTCCGAGGAAAGGAGACCCTGTCTGCTTCCCTCCCAGGGCTTGTCCCCCTCAGCCCCAGTGTCCAGGCGTGAAACCCATCACCAAGAGCAATCGGAAGCAGCTTTCCAGCTCACCTCTTGGACTAATGGTGCTGTCAGGTGGGGTTTGGGACACGTTGGGGGAGGCAGGGGAAAAGCTTTTGGGGATGGCACAGGGCTTATTATGGGATGATGAGGAGATGAAGCAGCGGTGGAAAAAGTGAGGGATTCGGGTGATACAGGAAGGGTCGGGTGTGGGAGGCAGAGGGTCTGTTTGCATGCTAGCAGGGGCTGGGGAGGATACTTGTCTGGCCGTGTTCTGCTCCTGACCAGCAGTCTGTCCTGTACCCTCATTAAATGCCACTTTCAACTGTTTTCTAGTTAGAGGCTCCTTACAAAATGTGTGTATGGGGGAGACCTGTGGGGCAGCAACAGAAGCATGTCTGGGTGTGATTGCTAGCAAAGTCCGTACCAGATGAGCAAGTGAGTAGATGAACTGGGCTGGGCTTCAGGATGGCTTTGGAGGTCACTGAGGGCCACCTCTGAGTTGGGAGCAGCTGTGTGTCTGTAGAGGTGAGAGCACAGGGGTGGTGGTTAATGGAAACAGGCGAGTCCTGGGCAGCTCTGGCAGCGTGTGCTGTGTGTGATGATCTCTACCAGCAGCTGGAGCAGGGCTGCAGCCTCAAGAGATTGCATATCCAGGTGGCAGCAACTGGGGAGACTGGGATCCAGGTGTGGCTTCTGGGTAGACTGAGTTTCTGAGCCCAGCTGCCGGTGGGATCTACCTTGAGCACGTAAATATATTCCCATTAATGGATCTATGTCCTGCTCCACCAGATCAGGGAGCAGGAGGGTGTGGGTGGTGTTGGTGTGAGTGCTCAGCGTGTCTTGTCTGGGATCTGTATGTTCAGCCAGATGTATATATTTCTGTATGTGCCTGTCTCTGTTGGGAAAACATTTTCAGCCTTGCTACGGGTTGGATCTGGGGACATGGAGCAGCAGCATCCTCACTTCTCTTGGGCTGCTGGATTTGGCACGAGGTATTTTCCTCTGCCAGTTCCCTGCGTCAGTGCTTTGTCTTGTTCTGGGCAGGTGTCCACCTTTCATGGTAGAGAGCTGTCCTCTGGTCCGTGACACATCTGGGAACACTGTTGTAAATTGTTGATTCTCTGCCCTGGAATCAAAGTTTATTATCTTTTGAAACAATAACTTCAAAACTTTTTGAAGATTGGAGAACAGAAGAAATACCCAAGCAGATCTCAGCAGGGTCCATCTGGCCCGGTATTCGGCTTCCAAAGGTCATACTGGTTAAGGACAGCCACATAAACCTGACCACTTTCTTTAGTCCTTCCCCTCATGCTGTCCACAGACATTGGGTGAGTGATGTCTGCCTCATCCCTTTCCTATCTAGACCTTTATGGAGCTGTTAAACATGAGTCCTTTTAATTAAATACTGTCTCTATCCAGCATTTTCTGGTGGCAAACTGCAATTCACTGCCAATCTCATAAAAAAAGTACTCTTTTATCATTTTTTTTCTCGATGTCCAATTTTTCCTCCATTTGCAACGTGTGTCCCGTTTCCAAGCATCGTGTGATTTGTTAAATAGCAGTTCTACAGTCACCTCATCCACCACCTTCGTGAGTTGATAAATCTTGTCCATATCTCTCCCAGCTTCCTGTCAACCAGTCCAGTTCGTGTCAGGTTTAGTTTCTGACGGGAAGGTTTGATACAGACGACAGTCTGTGCAGGCACCGGGGTTATGATGTTGCTGTCTATATTTGTAAAAGGTGGAAGGGAAAGTAAGTGGCTAGATGGTACTAGCTGTCCTTCAAACATTTACAGAGACTTTGCAACAAACCAGGCCTTCTCCTAAATAGTTCTGACGTACTTTTGTTTAGTGGATCATAGATAAGTGATGGCGTCATCCAAACGTAAAAAGCTTGGCATGTAAAATGCAGCTGGCTGCTCTGGTTGCTGGTGGGTCTTGGAGAATTAATATTCCTCTGGATTATTTTTTGTGAGGGACACGTTCAAGCAAAAGATGAGGGAACTTCTGTTTTCAGGTGTTTGTTCTCACATGTGGCCCAGTAACACCCCTGCACAAAGGAAGAGAAATTCTGTGGTCAAAACTGGATGATGGTCTCTGAAAAAGATGGGCTTGCAAAGATTTGTGTATTGGTAGCACTCACCTTTCAGTGTCTCAAGATGAAAGAGATCATTGCTTAATTTTTTGAGCTTCTAACCTGGATTTGTACGGCTGGCAATTGAAAAAGAAATTCTTACATAGAAAAATGATATGGAAATAATTGAGATAAGAAGATTACTCTTTTCAAATGAAAAATGTCCTCTGCCATTTGCATTCATTTTTAGTCTGAATAGCTAGATTTGTTGGTGATACGAAGTAAACAAAATTCTTTATTTGAAACTGCGGAGTCCAAAGGCCATGGGAAAAAAAAAAAAAAACGAAAGCACAGGTTTTGAGCTAAACAAGCAAAAAACCTGCGCTCACATTCACATAAGTTATTTCAGGGTACACAGATTAGCTTGAGGTGTTGCCGTGTATTTTTCCTCTTTGTTCATTAATTTTGTCTTTCAGTTCATCCGGATCACTTTAGATTTGTTTACTTCCTATCCAAAATGAATAGGGAATGTAATTTTGTGGAATTTTATCATAAATTTAGCACCACTCTGTCAGCAGCAGAGCTGTCGGTGCCAGAGTGTATTTGCGGGGAGGAATTTTTTCATGCTGGGTTTCTGCTGACTGGCTTTGTGCACTGATCAGTCATAACTTTATACATGTGTGGGATTTAAGTTCAATTTAATTGACTACAAAATGATATGTGTTTAACACCTCATTTTGCCATTAGCTGTAGTGATCCAATTAAGTGCAAATCGGAACAGGGCTCTACTAAGCGCAGAGGAGACAGGAAATGAGCAGATGTAGTTTCCAAGTTTGCAGACTTAGGTAATTTAGTACAAAGTTGCAATTGGAAGACCTGCTTTTTTTATTTTTTTTGAGTGATAGTCCACAAATACATTCTGATTATGGATATTGAGAGAGCCTGCCACTTGAGACCAGAAACACGTTCGTTAGGGGCTGTACTCACCCTCCCACTCAGCGAAGGTGTAAGGTGGGTGTTCCTTGTGTCATTTTTTCTGTCAACTGCCCAATTTGCTGCTCTGAATTTCCTGTAGGAGAAGCTGTGCTTCTCTTTAGCTTTGATCATATCACAGAATTGCTTTGGATGGGAGAAACCTTCAAGATCAAGTCCAGCCATCAACCCAGCACTGCCAGGTCACCACTAAACCATATCCCTCAGCATAACCATATCTCTCAAGGCTGCTTTATACTCTGGGTGTGCCCCTATTTTGGGGTTGAATTTCATCTTCTGAGACATGTACAGGGTTTTGTTAGTGTGACAGAAAAGCTCTTGCTCCCCGTGAGTGCTCTCTGTGGCATTCTTTAGTATCTGGAAGGGATGGTGAGCTTGAACTACAGACAGTTTCTCCTTGACATGGCAGTGAAAGCTTTGTCTGATGTGGGACCAAGTGGGTATCGTGTGCTGGAAAACAGTCAGCAAATCCAACTGCTTTACCTTTGTTCTCCACTGGCCATAGTCCTAAGAAAGCTATCCCAAGAAAGTCTCTCTGTCTTCTCCATTCCAGACTGGTAAAGTCAAGTCCTCTCAGATCCTTGTGATTACCACAGAGGCTTCTGATTTGATCATCCCCAGAACCAGTTCAGCCACTGAAGGCAAATATGAAGCGCTGTAAGCATTTGTTTTCTTCTTTATCCGTTGCAGTCGTTCTCTGCCTGTCACAGCAGTCTGGTTCCTAGGTACATCAGCTCCACCAATACTGTCATTGCATTCTCTGGGGTTACTGAAACTATCTCGGCTCCATACCTGGCACCAGTGATGCTGAGACTGCTGCCTAAATCTCCATCTCTGCTTCTGAAACTGTTCAGGGAGCTAAAGTAGGTGACGAACTCCAGCAACACCAAGATTTGCCATAAAATGGATGGCACAACCCCATGGACACGCACATGTTCTTCAGCCTCATTGCAGTTTAGACTTTATATACTCAGCTTTATATGCTGAGCATGGTGTCACATGGTCTGGGACATCCCTTTGGTCAGCTGGGTTCAGCTGTCCCAGCTCTGTCCCCTCCCAACTTACTGTGCCCCCCTAGCTGGGTGGCGTGAGGAGCAGAAAAGGGCTTGGCTCTCTGTGAGCTCTGCTCAGCAATGGCTGAAACATCCCTGTGTTATCAACACCGTTTCCAGCACTGATCCAGAACACAGCCCCATACCAGCTGCTGTGAAGAAAATTAATTCTACAGGCATTATTAATTATGCACTGTCAGCATAGCTATTTCCTTCTTGGTCTGTGAAGATGGATGTCTAAGCTGCTCTCACTTCTTACAGAAGTCCAAGCTGTTGTCACAGATCTTGGCAATGGAGTTCACTTCCAGAGGTACCGCAAGTTTGTCCTTACGACAGTATCAGAATTTTGCCCCTATGAGTCCTTCCAGAGTCTCATGCTTCAGTGTTAGTAGTGCCATCTTCACTTGCATCATGAGATGCAGAAGCGTTGGCAGGTCCAAGAGTCTTGTCTCACTTGATCCATGGTTGTTTAAATGACAGCAGGATCTCATACTGAGAAACCACCAACATAAACCATTCAAAGCCCTGGTTTGGACTCCAGTGAGGTCCAAGCAACATCTGTGGTGCTGTTGAGAGTGACCTTTATCTCCAGCCTCTGGCATGGGGCTGCCTAAACCTCCATCTGAACTTTCCATGGGTGCTGATCTGTCTCTGAAGCCCTAAGGGTGACACAGCATTTGGTGAAGTGTGTCTGCAGTCACTGTTTGCATGCAGGACTGCAAGACTCCATTCGCTTGCTTAGGTCCTTGTATTTCTGTGTGCGACCACCCATCGTGGGGATATACATTTTAGCTATCGTGGAAAGAAAGAGTAAAGAAAGGAGACCTTCTAGCAGCAAATATTCTCCAAGATGCACAATCCACATGCACATATGTTCCCCTCCTACACTTGCAGTCCCTTTGAAGTAGTGTGGTTGGCATGGAGGAGAGGCAACTGAAATGAAATGCCCTTTACCTTGTTTGCCCATCTGCTGGGTTTTTTTTAACTGGAATGTTTTTTTTTTCCTAGTAAAATGAATGGCACTGAGATTTAGGTGAGGAAGTTTGTCTTTATAAATGGAAGCCTGAGGTTTTAGTGCAGCCCTGGGTGTTCTTTTGTTGGCAGGGAGGTTGGACTTGATGATCTCCAGAGGTGCCTTCCAACCCAAACCATTCTATGATTCTATGAAATGTAGGTTCTGCTGCAGATTCATGGTGGACATCTTTGTATCTTCCAAACCCTCCCTACCTTCTCATCCCTCGCATTAAATTAATTCACTTTGTTGACAAAATTATAGAGGGGGGTTCAAATACATTATTATAAATAAAGCAGCATTCTCCCCAGATAAACGAAATGTTGATGTCCTTTTTATGTTGCCATGTCCCAGCTTACAGGCAACTCTCATCAGCCCACCATCTGGTCTCAAAGGAGCGGCCAGGTCCCTTCCCATCGCTGCTCCCCATCCCGCTTCCTGCCGTGGGACCTCTCCCTGTCAAAAAAGAGGTGGGAGACCCACATGCTGGTGGGGTACCCTGCTCCCTAGGTCCTCAGCTGGATTCTTTCATTCAGGGGAAATAGGAAATGGAATGAGAAGGGAAGAGATCAAACAGAAATAGGATGCTAAATGATTCAAGCGTCTTGATTTACACAGCTCACAGCGAGCTCATCCTTCACAGATGTTTCCCTGAGTTTTTCCTGTAGGTTTGCAAGCACGTGAGCTTTCTGGATTCTCTGCTGCTGTGGTATCTGTGTAGTGTCATTACTCAGAAACATTTTCTTTCTGTTTTGTATTTGTAGGAAACCGTACCTTACTTCTTGGGTAAGACATGTAACCAAGATCCAAAGTTTCATTTGATTCTTTTCATCTTTTCATCCTTATCTTCAGCAGCCATATGGGCTGGAAATGCAGTTGCTCTCAGTGGAAGTGTATAATCTCCAAAAGATGCAAGTTGCAGTAGTGTCCTGTTTGCCACTTGAGGCTGGTGAGAGGATTAGTTTGCCTTTTTAGTTTTCTGTTGACATACACCAGAGCTACCTGCCTTTTACTGTCCAGAAGTACAAGCTGGCAATGATATTTCATGCAGTTCAGTTGTGCTTTTTCCCAACATCTTTCACAAAGTGGCTGGATCTGCATTAAAATATGTCAATACCTGTGTCTGAGAGGTAATGTATTTAAATCGCTCGGTGTACATCAAACTGGGAGGCTTTAAATCGAGACTGAATTCTCTTCCTAAAATACTTACATCAGCTCAGAGATCTGCGATTGGCTTCGTGCAGGAGCTGTCGGTGTCTGTAGCTCGTGTCGGACCAGATCTCACATTCTCATGAAGTTCCATCTATTCTTCAAATCTCTGGTGGTTTCTCACTGGAGGAACGTTCCATGCTGCTGATAACACAATGACAACTTGGAAGGTCCTCTCTGTCTTCAGGCACATTCAGTGCAGGGTTTTGAGCCCATGAAGGACAGTGAGAAAACTCTCTTGACTTCTGTGAGAGCAGGAATAGTCTCTGCTATCATTTAACCTCATTTTTCATTGCTTTCATCTCAATACTTAATTTTACTGTCTCATTTTACCATTGGGGGCAAACTGATAAAACCAGAGATGTTTACATCATCTTTGCTCTGAGAAACAACGTTTGAATATGGATTTAACCCAGGGAAGTTTTCTGGCTCCTGTAAACCTCCTGGGTTGTGAGTCAATGTCTGTATCTTTTATTTCTATTTTAATTTTCTTTGGTTAGTACATTTAGTTTAGACTACTAGCAGCTGAAATCTGCTTGGTAAATCCACTGCTGGTGCTAGACACAGCAAGAGCTGGTATTGTTTTGACAGGCAGACAAACAGATTTACAATTTTAAATTGAACATTTCATCCAGTGGAGCTATTATGAGAACTTGGTTAAAGCATTAATGGGATGTTAAAGTAATAGTATTTTGACTTTTCCTGACAAGCATAGCAAATGGTTTTTGAGCGACAGTTCAATGAAAGAGATCTCAGCCTGCAGGTATCATTTTCGAAGGGGCATTATTCAAATTAACTTGGTAAAAGGAGTTGTTGAAAAAAGCATCTTCTGGTAGTAAATGGAAAGCGACCATTCCAAGCTGCGGTGCCACGCGTCGTTACATCAGCAGCTCTGATTTCAGGCACAATAACATTTTAAGCTCGACCCTGCTTTAGTGACTGGAAGGATTTCTTGCAAGTTTCTAAAATCTGAGGCCAGAACAAGCTCATTTTTGTGCTGGCAGGATGCTGAGCTACCGAACTAGCTAATTTGAGCGGCACACTTAACGCGGGTAGTAAATGCAACGGGTTGCTAATTTTAGCTGACGTGAGCTGGGAGCAAGCCAGTTGTGGAAACGCGAGATTTTTCACTTGTTAGCTTCCCTGTAGCCTTGCGTACGAGTAATGAGTTGGGTTTTTTTCTTGCTTTCCAGATACTCCTTTAGCTCAGGGAGTTGTTACTTTCCTTTGGTCTCCTCCCAAGGGAAAATACAGCGTGTAAGAGGATGGTGAGTTAGATACGGTGACCCCTCTCTGGTAGATACATGCTGTAGGCTGACCTGGATGGAGACTTTCATAGGGATCTCCAACAACGATGCACGTGTGTATGTGTGAGAGGGAGGGGGAAACCAGCTGTGGACAGCTGTGGAAAAGGGCAGGTGAGGATAGGGAGAGGAAGGACCTGTGAGGAGCTCAGTGGGACCTCCCACCGATGCCAAAGGAAACCTACCCTGGGGGACATCATCCCTCCCACCTCTGGCACACCAGACCTTTCCACGGTTAGGACATTCCAGTGTCTAGATTTCCATCAGTTCAACTCCTCTGGCTTTTGTCATGTTCTCAGCACCATTTAGTCCTAAAAAAGAAAGAGCTGCTGTGTAAGACTTTTCCTACTCGCTTTGCCAGAGCTCCTGTTCCTTTCCCTGTTTTTAAACAGTGTGGTAGTTAGGTCTGAGCTCTTTGCTGCTCTTCCTTCCCCTTCAGTTGCTACAGGCAGTATGGAAACGGCTCCAGCTGATGCCTGCTTCCAAAGGGGAGATTATATTAAAGAAATTCAGAGAACATGACTAAGGAGCTTGTTCTGTTTGAACCTCATTCTGTGCAAAGAGAGTTTAGTTAACATCTTGTTCCTTTCGTTTCCTTCTCCCCCCCCAGACTCATGTTTGGGGCTTTTCTATTCAGTATCTCATCTGACCAGATAGCAGTTGCTTTTTGCTGATAACCCTTAAACTGGTGGCTGTTTCACGAGCTGTTGTAAAATTCTCTTTTCGTGGCCTTTCTTCTTCTGTGTGTTAGGAGCAGAAGTTGTTCTCATGATTTACTATCAAATCCTGACTTTCTACTAACAACTGATAATCTTTAAAGTTCACACAGATAATTTAGTCGTGAAACTGTTCACAGCAGTGCCTGATGTTTGAGGAGGACTTCCAGGTGTCCCTGAGGTATTCCAGTTAGTTTCTGACAACAGACTTTCTCTAACTGGTTCTGTTTAAACAGCTTTATGCTTACATGGATAACCGAGTGGAACTGGTTTCTGAGTAGGCATTGACTGGGAGCTCATTCATTTTCCTTTGGGGAGGCATCCTGTCTTTTTTCATGGCCTTGGAGTGCCCAGTGAGGAAGAACTTCTCAGACTGGGATTGCTGGTGATGTTGCCTATGGTAATGACATCTCTCCACCTGCTGATAGTCAATGTGCTTTATCTTATCAGCACCTAAGCAGTGATTACTTTTCTTAGTTTAGTATTAAGGCTTCTGTGTAGATTAGGAATGTCATGGAATCCTGGAATACCAGGTTGGAAGGCACCTCAATCAAGGCTGGATTATCTGGTCCAACTGTTCTTGGGAAAAGCACGGTCTAGCTAAGACAGCCCAGCACCCTGTCCAGTTAAAAGCCAGAACGTTAAATGTCTGTAATGCGGAGGCAGTACCTAAACTCTGGAGGACAGAGTAAATATTTTCAGGTTTTTCCATCGTGTTTAAAATACTGTAGTTTATGCCCTTGCTGAATGTTCATGTATTAACACTTTGTATGAGTAGTTGGGCATTAACCACAGGGCACGTGGCCAGCGTTTGCCATTCTTGTGTTGCCTTTCCTCTGTCTTTGAATGAACTGCTCAACTCCCATGAAATTTCACAGTGGTTTGGCTTCCTCTGGTGTCTCACATAAAGGTGGGAAATCTTCATCAGTATCCAATGTCACGTTTCATTTCATGTGTTTCATGCTGGGCAGGAAATTAACTCTTTTGGGTGGGAAAATAATCCCGTTTCACTTCAGTGAGAGATTTTCAGATGTGCTGAAATGTTGCATTTGGCTCCTGTTCACATCTGGATGGTGGCATTTCTCAGCTGAGGCTGTAGTGTTACCTCAGTGGTCAGATGTTTATGGATGCTTGATCTTCATGGTCTTTGTCATCAAACACACTCGTTTATGGCTAAAAATCTGCTGGTTGATACTTTCTGCACTCAAGCCAAAATGAGATTAAGCTCTTACAAAGAAGGTCTTTCTGGTCTTGTTAGTGTAGTCATGTCCCTACAACCCAACAGAAGTCTCACCATCAAGATTGTTTTGATGTGAGTAGGCATGACTTGAAAAGAGGCCATCAGAAAGACAGCCCCAGACTGCAACTTGTCTTTTACTCTTTACCTGTCCCAAGGCCAAACAGGAGCTGGCAGGATCCCGTGTCTGGGCTGAAACTGTATCGCCGGGGAGCTCCCTGATAAGTCCAAGCTGCGTGCCTGGGGGCAAATGTTTCTCTCTTACCTTATGCTAAAATGTGGTTGCACAATTTACAGAGCTAATCTGCTCTGCCTTTAACCTCCCTCTTGGTGCTGTGGTATTTCATCTAGTGCATGTGAGCAGCCCAGGCTGCACCTTTAAACCTGTCATCTGCTGCATGTCACTGACTAGGTTTGGTGTATTCTTGGTGAAGAGCCATTTACATTTTGGGTGTTGTTCACAGAGGGTTTCCAAGATCCTGCTGGACAAAGCCCTGAGGACCCTGGTCTGATCCCATAGCTGACCATGATTTGAGCAGGAGGTTCAACTTGAGATTTTCTGAGATTTTCTGAGATCCCTTCCCACCTGAATTATCTTTCAGTGTTAAATTGGGAAGCATACCTAGTGGTAAAGCTATTGGGCATGATTTCTTGATGCAGATACCAAGATATGTTTTCTCTACAGTTACCTTTAACATATGAACCCAAGATACACCCATTTCATGTTTATTTTTATCAGGGTGTGATGGTAGAGAGGGTTAAAATTTGAATTTGACTTTATAAAACTGTATGATGTCATTGTTAGGTTAATGGCACTACTCAAATGAGTGCTGGTACTGCCTATTAACACAGGTGCACCTTTCCTGGAGCTTGTGTTAGTACGACTTTTGCTGTTTTGATTAATAATGAGAAATTATGATAATAAAATAGCCATTCTAGTATGAAAACCTGATGTGAAATGACCCTTAAAAGAGGACTGGGGCACCTCTGTCTTGCTGACAGCCAATATGGTGTGTTTGATGGGTCCCATATCAACCCAGAGCTTAGTGTTGCCTGTTAAAAACACCAAGAAAAAGAATAAAGTGAAAAAATAATCATGAAACCATCTGTACCTTACCCTTGCCTTATGGACTGGTCCAGTATTTGCTGGTCTGAACAAAAGGATAGATGTAAATTGATCCAATCTTTATCAGTCTGCCTTTGAATGTCAATGCTCCACCCCCACTTTTCTTTTTTTTTTATTAATTAATGTCAAGTTGTGCTTTAAATACAGGTCAAGTGGATTTTAAGGGTCTACTCTGTATATGTTTGGAGTGATGTTCTCAGGAATAAAAGCTCTTAAGCATGGATTAAACGCACTGACGGAGGCTTTCAAATAGCACTGCTGATTTGAAGTGCCCCAAGTCCTTTGACTTGCTTCCTGCCCACTGAACCAGGGAATGACCACCCTGTGATCAGCTCAAGGAGTCTGAAGCTACCCACCTGAAATAAGACTTAAAATTGTTGGCAGTTGACCTTAAAGTCCTCTCTATTTGCGCTTAAAATTAAGTGTGGCGCTTGGCTTCATCTTGTTCGATCTTTCTGTCGACTATGAACATTTTCATAGTTCTCTGTATGGTTTATGTAATCAAAGGGACTTTGTTTGGGGTTTTTTTATGCTCTGGAAAAACTATAATTTTAGGAAAAGTATTTACAGCTGTACTGAACACGTAGGAGGCAGTATGAAGCTGAAGAGGTAATTTCATTTCAAAAAAAAGTGGAAGTTTAGTTATTCCCTGCTGGGTTTAATGTAAGTTCTGGTGGCCTTCCGTTTGCTGGCAAGACTTTCTTCTTTATCTCATAATAATGTTCTTTACTTCTTCGTGGAAACAGACCCAGTGGGGTGATTCATGAGTGCTTTCAACAGTTTCAGCGAAACCAAAATTAAATAAGTATCGGATCTCAAGAATAAGACTATTTTGAATATCTCAAGACAAAGGGAAACTTTGCTTTAATCGGAATAAGATCCTTAATAATGGTCTCTCTCTTGAAAACTTTCCATCTTCAGCTCACTACCATTGTTGGGTGTCAGAGTGACCTTTTAGCCATAAGTTTAAGACATCAATTAGTACACAAACACTTTCAGAAGAGACTTGATCTCCTTTTCAGTGCCCTGGGAGCCAAAATACAGATTGAGGAGCTAAAGTTTAGGCACTTGGCTTTGAAAATCTGGGCTCTGTATGTCAACCTACAGTCGTTTTTTTCTTTAATTCTGCAACACAAAATGAGGACATGAGATGAAGATGGTGCCGTTCACTGGGCTGTAGGGACAGGTGGTGGCTGCTTGCCCTGTGTTTCACTGAAGGAGAGGGGAGCTTGCTGCCTCACTTCGGTTCCTACTTCTCTTCCTTTATTTTAAGTGCACGCACGTAGCTCTGTTAGAAGGGAGAGAAAGGGAGTGGGTGTTATAATAACACGTAGGCTTTGAGACAGGCAGTTCTGGAAGTTACTTAAACAAAACCATTGAGATCATTTTGTCAAGGCACTGTCTACTGCACCAGCAAGTGCTTAGGAGGAAAAAAAATCAGATCGCTTCTACCTTGCCTTTATTTGCCGCATGAGTTACTCCGCCAGATTGGTATCTACACCATCACACTTGTGTTCTTTTGCTCCATTTCTTGTGCAGAGAGCAAAGCGGAGCAGAGAAATTATAGGTGAACAAAGTCATGTATAAGAAACACTGTTTTTTCTTGTCCTGTCTTGAGTGCAGAATTCATAGTGAAGCCAGAGAATTAGAAGAGAATCTTGATGGCAAAACAGGAGAAAACCAGCCAGGCAAAGCATGAAGGAGATGCTCTGGTGTCTCTGGGATATAGGCTGAGTAACTTAATCCTGTTTCATGTAATGCAGCTTATGAAAAAGATTATTTTTACACATCTGATTGAAGTGGGAGCACTTCTCAACAACATCACCACCTGAGAAAAAGGGGAATTATTGCCGGATGATGAGAAGGGCTTCGTGATTGCAGAGGGAGGTGAACAGAGCAGGTGGAGTGGCTGGGAGAGAAAGACAAGCAGATCTACTTCTTTTTTCTTTTCTTTCTTTTCTTTCTCCCCACCCCGCCCCGTTCCACCTGAGGATGCTTTCACATGTCTTTGTTCAGTGTCAACTTGTTGATGTGAGTACACAGCCCTGGCAAGTTAATGACACTCCTGAAAGTTTGTAGCTCTGGAAGGCAGAGGAGTGTTTAGCATTCTGGGACTGATGCTTGCCTTGTTGCCTCTGGAAATACTGATGCCGTTGATCTTTGTGCAAGCGTGCAGCTGTAGATTAACAAACGTGGGATGGAATATCTTCAACATAGAATAAGCATACCAAAGAAGACTTAGAAAAAAGGGATGACAAGCTAAAACTAAGTGAAATGGAGTTGTCAAGGTTTCCTTTTTTTCCCCAGATATGCTAGAAATGTGGTTGTTAGCAAACATGAGGTGAATATTTCTGTTAATAATAAGGATTTCTAAATTATCCAGGAGTAAAGTACAGGACTTAAGATACTGTTAAAAGCCTTGCAAAGCTGTTGTCAAGAAAGGACATTTTACAAGATTTAATGATGGGTGCACTGAAGCAAACGCACGACTCCATCTCTGGAGTCACAAAAGATGTAGAGTCAGAAATAAGAATGAGAAACTAGTTTCCCTGGGTTTTGTAGACTGGGATTTTTATTGGTGTAGAAGCAGCACAATTAGTGGTTGTGAAGACTAAAGAAAAATCACTATTTCTGTATATAATACAATGCAGAACCTGCCTCTGTTTATTCTTTTCTCTTTCCTTTTTAATTTCCTGAACAATTTTTACGGTTTGGCATGTGTTGAACAATATTTTTTATAAGTAAAGTGGTAAATAGATTGTGGAAAATACTGATCTACTCTTACTGTATTCATCTTTCTGACTGCACAATTGATAAATATACATTTTTACTTTCTTTAAGGTTTTCATAAGCCACATTCCATCCATTATCTGTGTTGGTTTCCAGCTCACTGGCATGGTGCAGGTCGAGTGTGCTTCTTCCTCTGCACTATGTGGTTGAAACTGGGGAATAGTAATTACTATTCTGAGGCATCAGGAAGCAGCACATTGTTTGATGGTTCAGTCACCACGGTATAAAACACTTTAGTCTTTTTTTGCATACATTTGTGTGCTTGGATGTTCTCAATTCCCAGCACTCTTACCTTCCCAGCTACGTGTCGTCTGCCCAGCTCTTCCCATTGCACTCCAGTACAGACACCAGCAGTGTGGAGGCGTGATTGTGACAGGATAAAAGCTGCAGTGTGTGCATAAAAGGAACCAAATTACTTACTCTCAATTAACACGGCCATGCTGCAGAGAGATCACCAAACCATGGCTAAAAGCACCCTTTTATATAATTACCTTGTTATTTTCTCTCTGAATTGTGTAAAATTGGTTTTCATTGTTATTGAAGGAAAAAACAGTTGCAGTAGACTATGAATTTTAAAGAAACCACCATTAATAATATTGATGAAAACTTACTGGTTGTGAAGCAATGGGGAGTACAGAAGGTTGTGGTGGAAGACTACTCAGCTTTGAATATCTCAAATCCAATCTCATATGAATAGGCTTTGCTGATAAAGCCAGAAATGTAAAGTTCATTTAAAGGTTAAGTGAACAATTACTGAAGAAATTTCTTTCTGGATGCACAAGGGGAGGAGCACAAAGTCCCCGTAACTGGGATTTGGAGCCAGTAGTTCTCACAGGAGATTCACGTGTCTCCTTCATGGGACTGCTGAATGTGACAAAACAGTCGCTCAGTCTTCACAGTTAAACTTCCTCTGGTAGAGCTGAGAGAGGAATAGGTCAAATTCTGCAGAACTTCCACATTTTTATTATGTTGTGTGTGATGTGTAGCCTTTAATCTTGCAGTTTGCAAGGAAGTCTCTGAATATCCATTTGCCCTGGATGAATATATGTGTACATGAAGTTGGCATCGAGACGGAAGCAGGATTTTGATCTTCCAAGTGTCTGGCATTAGCACACATCCCAGCTGGGTTATGCTCTGGCACTGAGCGAACATAACATCTTCTTGCCTTTCTTTTCCTGCTGGTCACTTTGCATTCTCATCTGCTGTACAAGCTTTAGGCATTGCCTGGATTTCCTTTACATGGAGCAGGAATTTCACCCTGGATTCTTGGCTCCAGTATCTCTTGTCAGATGCACACCATGCGTTGGCTTTCCTTCCGCTGCGGTGTAGAAGCCAGCTGGTGTTTCTGCAAGAGGATAGTTTTTGTGGCAGAGGGGGCTGTAGGATTGATGGCTACTGGGAAATCTCCGAGCTTTCTCCACTTAACCTCCTTGTGAAGTTGACTGAGAATTTTGTCTCTTCTTACATTGTCTTAAGGCTGTTCTTTGGTGAGGCTGCACCCTGAATCGTAGGTTCAGTTTTGGGCTCCTCACTCCAAGAACAACATTGAGGGGCTAGAGCACATCCAGAGAAGGGTAACAAAGCTGTTGAGGAGTCTGGAGCACAAGTCTTGTGAGGAGCAGCTGAGGGACCTGGGCTTGTTCAGCCTGGAGAAAAGGAGGCTCAGGGCAGAGACCTTCTTGTTCTCTACAACTACACAAAAGGAGGTTTGGAGCCAGGTGGTCTCGGTCCCTTCTCCCAGGTAGCAAGTGATAAGAAGAGGAAACAGCCTCAAGTTGTTCTTGGGAGGTTTAGACTGGATAGTGGGAAAAATTTTAGAAGTGTTGTCCAGGGCTGGCCCAGGCTGCCCAGGGCAGGGGTGGAGTCCCCATGATCCCTGGAGGGGTTTCCAAGCCCCCCGTGGAGCTGTGGTGC